>JAODTK010001032.1:0-241016 GCA_026419785.1 Sclerodactyla briareus
AAGACGTTTCTATTCCACTTGACACTGGTACTCGCCGCGTGTGCAGTTGTGACTAGCTTACTGTTCATTTGAATTGCTCTCCGATAATCTCGTAGATAGTTTATTCGTTATGTGGTGAAAGTTGACTATTCTTTCTTCATTCATAATGAAACATGGGTCCATCATAAACCGATTGCGGAAAAACATGTTGTCAATTCTGTGTTCTTCTTCAAGAGGGCGTTCATCGTATTCATCAGGGACCAGGTAAGTTTATTCGTATCTCTACGCCGGTCCATAGTTAATGGACGATAGAAAACTCCTGACTAATACAACAACAGCCAAACTCTACAGGCAAGCCGCCAGCGCTTTCCCGAGGCCGGAGTTTACTCATAGGACTGTCCATAGAGGAGTACTTCGTATGACGTATATATACGCTCGCTCAGAGCGAGCAAGCGTAGGCTTTGCTAATTTGCACATGGTCATCTGATTACAGCATTGCGGCGTGTGAATGGACTTCTGATAACAACGTTACAGCTCTACAGATCCATAGTTGGCATGGTCCTATCTCCCAATTTGCCGCACCTGCCTCTCTCACGGTAATTTTCTCATCACTTTATTACTATGGCCCCAATTAAGAAATTGAGAAAATTACAGGTTCCTGAAACATTCATTTGTATTGCTATGTCGGAGGAAACAAGAGATAGAAGGGTATTACTTTATCCTATTATTTGCTTTCCGAAATAATTGCAGAAATTTGGAAGTATGTAGAAGCAGGAGGATCGCGGAATTACAAACAATGATGAAATCGAAACAATCAGGGACAGAGATCTTCGACGACAATTCAAAATGCGATACAGTACAATTCAAACACAATTCAATGCAAACAGGTCAATTCAATACAATTCCAAGTTTAAATACAGTACAGTTCACTACAGTACAATACAGTACAGTACAATCAAAAACAATACAATCCGATACAATCGATTACAATACAAGTGCATACAATTTCCGAGTACGATTACAAGACAATACAATGCGATACAATGATGCTCTTACATAGCGCCCAACCAATAAACACAGCACTGTACAAAAATACATGACAAACATAAGCTGATAGGCGAAGAAGTATTAGATATTGAAGGAAGTGATATGTTGAGGTTTTGCTCCCTTGATGGTTTTTTAGGAGACTATTGCATATGCGTGTTGCTGCTACCCGGAATGCTTGATACCCAGTTACTGTTCTCAATCCCAAAGGAACTCAGCTTGAAATCAATACAGATTCTGTACCTGCGAGAAGTAGGGGGAAAAATCATTATTCCACCAGTTCCATCGTTTACATCGAGTTTGTACAAAATATTTGTTATTATTTTGACATGTTTTATGACCATGACTGGTCCAGACTCAGCCAAGTCAACCTCTACCATGATAAGGGGGTACCAGACTCTGGCGACCAACACTGTCAACAGGTCCAAGTGTAACGAGCCAACCCTGTTACCCTTCTGTCGACACCATCGACCTGGCCAGGCGTGGCAAGCAAACCTGTTTACTGAGAGCCAACTGCGCCCACCTTAATTAATTTTAGGCAGTTTGTATTCGCCCCCCCTTGCACGACCCGTTATGAAAATATTCACCCACTACACTACGGTGGTTGCTTGGTTGGGAGAAGGGTGGACGGTGGGTGAAACGTGTCGGGAGGGGGGGGGGGATTCTACTATTAACCCCCAGAGAGAGGGACTGACATTTCATCTTCTCACCCGAAAATTTCAATAAAGGATTTCCACCCCATCGCAAGCGTCAACGGATTGTCCAGATAAGATTTAGATTGCGTATTCTTTTTATTTCGTTCGAATGACGTCAGTCTAACTAACACTACATGTATAACCATGAGCGGGGGACCCTAACAAAATACTCTTATCTGACCCCCCCACAATAAACCCCTCACTGTATTCTAAATATTCACATCATATCAATTTCTCTCTATGTCCGATAACGGATTCGCCGACTCCTGTGTAAATAAGAGGATGTGAACTTTTACATGAATTTGAAGATGCTTGAGGCGCATCATCAAGTTGATGTCATTTTTTTTTTTTATATGCAGCGAGAGGGTTGCAATTGCAAATGAATTCGCCATCTGATTCCTGGTCTCCTATACTCTTCAAGTCACAGATACATTCCAACACAAAATTCTCTTCCTTCAATCCACTTCTCTACCCTTTGCATAAAGTGATATTGCGTTTTCTTCTCAATTCTCAACTCTTGCACATCCGGTTTCGGCGGCCAATTTTTATTGGTACTTGATTGGTCTTCTGTACCTGAAGATCGGCGATGACGCCTAGCAAAGCGTTCACATCTTGGTTCATCTTCCCTTTGTTTTAATTTCCTCTCATGTTTGCGGCGATGATGCCCACGGTATGATCATGTGAGTAATCATTTCTTCTGGAAATTTCAGTGTCGATTCTACACACATGAATACTCGATCTAGATTTATTTCAAGGTCGCATCAATGATCTTCGAGACGTATAAACGAGTCTCATAGACTTCGAGACCACAGACGGGTAGAACAGAATAATTATCCTCATGGCCACATAGAATTCGAATGAATACTGGCAATTACTCCTTGCTATTTGTTGGTTTCTCATGATTGTTGAGTGAGTATAACTCACCACTAACAACTTGGATATACGGGATTCTCACCAAGCTCTTATCATCACGCCTATTTTAAACGCTCATCTTCTCTATGAGAACGCACCAGTTCGTCCCGAGCTTTTCGGTAATGTTTATTGCTGAGGAGTAAATTGAAAAAACAAAATAGTTTCTGTTTGGTAGGATTTTATTTTGTGAGTCTCGGAAGATTGTTCTGCGCACCGTACGTGCAACGTCAAGCGGCAGTGTACCCCTGATAGGCTAATGGCCTTTGACCCCAAAGCATTATCATCCCGGACTGTAACCTTGTAACAGCTTATTTATACACTCAATAATCTCTTGCTTCTCTTAGATTTCCTAGACTTCTAAACGTTTGAATACTTACAATATTTTAAAGGGACTGGAACCTATAATTCCTGATATTCTGTGTTGCTTGTAATTGATTACGTTCCTCCTCGCGTTTGTTGTTTTTATTATGTCGGTCGTATCGATGATCGCATGTTGTTTATATTATCGACTTTATAATGTCACGTTTTCTAGCTACGGACATGTAATAGGATTCCATACGGTGCATAACGTTCATTCCTATATCCATATTCACGGTAACTCGACTAGACCTGCTCGAGGGAGCTCATAATTTGCATAATTGGTATGTGCGTTCTGTTAGATATGTAGGGCCTACGTCTACCCTATTGTCAATCTATTTGTCATCTGGTGGTCACGGGTGTCATTTACTGTAGAAACTGGGGAGTTTGTGAGGTCAATCCGAGCCAACAACATCAAAGGCATCAACGAATACCAAGTCTTTGGGTTGTCTATTTTACTAAAGTGAGGAGAAGTCATTCTATGAGTTAATAAATGACGAAATTGCATCGAATTGTAATGTGATCTGCAATTTTTGGGATAGCGTTGTTTCTTAATGGAGTTGGAAATAAGATCATGAGACAGAGATTGGTTCACTTGAAATTTAATGAAATCTACTTTTTCTTCCAGTTCCATTGGAGATGATTTCCTCGTTCGAGAACAATAAACTACTGGTACATAAAGCTTAAAGGCGTAGTAAATACGCGAAGACCATGTCAAGATTTTTTCCCATTCCATGGTAAAATGTTCAACACTTCTTTCAATCCATACCTCATACGTTTTCCCTCGGAGCGCAAAATTAACTCTCGATCTATCCTTCCTCACTTTACCAGTAATGTTCATGTTTCTCTCCAACATAAGGTCCCTTACGGTATAACAGACTTTTTGTAGTCCACCCTATCTATCTATCTATCTATCTCTCTCTCTATCTTCATCTATCTCTCTATCATCTATCTATCTATCTATCTATCTATCTATCTATCTATCCTATCTAGCTATCTATCTATCTGTATATCTATCTATCTATTCTCTAAACCTTATATCTGTAAGAGAGTTCACGTTTGCCGTAAGCAGCTCATTCATGTTCCCATCGGTATCCATAATTCTTATATGCCTTTAGTATCCAAGTCACGTCGCTAATCGAGAACCGAGTAAATGCCACGTACCACTGAGAACCACGATTCCTCGAACAATACCCTGGTATTGAGCTGTAACTATGTATTAAAAGGTCACATTATTGATTCGTAGTCTGCAGAGCCATATGAAGCGACCTGATAGACACAACAATCGTCGTGAACTAAACTACGAATCGTTAATAGTCCAGGGCAATTTTATTGCGCCGTTAAGTGGGCCCTCTCGTAAATTATGGCGCTCTTTCTAAATCGAATCGTACGACCATCCGAAGTGGCATCCACCATCCAACCCATGGTCCATTTCGTCAATTGATATCATATCTAGTAGGATGTTTATCAAGTTTCCACGAGGAGAACACAAGGCCAAAGAAAGGTGCATTGAGACGTGTCACTGGGAACTTGGAGAGCGGCTGTCAGACATTTACTGTGAAAAACTGCCCATAAATCACGGAATAGTCGGCTCAAAGTGCTAATATACAAGTAAAATGAAGCTATATTTTCCTAATTTCGAAACTACTGATTGCGATATACCATACTCCCACCATTACCAATTCAGTTGTTGTCACGGCGACAAGCTGGAACTTATGCAAGGTCTTTTCGGCATTCGTGGAAAATGACTAAATCCAACCATAATCCCCAATCGTACCAATTAGTTGATTTCTGCTCAAGGCAAGTTGCGTCTGCGAGTCCTACAAGCTTGATGTGACCAATGAAGCCAGAATGACATACTTGTTACTTCAGAATGCTTCTAACAAACGTGAGAACAACTTGCCCCGTGTTGCGCGAGCGGCTCTCTAACGTCCTATGCCCAATGCCGAGGCCACTACCCGTTCGAGGTCGAGGCCCGCACCATCCGGGGCGAGACCGAGCGGGTGAACAGAAATAGGTCAGAATTAATTGTCCCCTACCTTGCAGACATAAACAAGCGGCATTTTGTAAATGTTCACAATAACTAATGAACATGACCTCTCCCCATTAGTGGATTAGTTACTATGTACGGAACTGAATCCAAACTGTAGGCATACACCTGTAAACATTTGTGTCTCATTTTGTCATTTGGCAGGTTGCTGTTCCGATCGTTTATTGTACGGTAGCATATTGGATGAACGGGTCACCGCCAGAGTCGAATATTCCTCATCTTCATCGAATATCCATCATTACGGCGATGATATCTCAGTCTATTGGACTCCTGATTGGTGCTATGACGTCAATGGAGGTAACCACCTATTTTTCCTACTATAAGTAGTACCTTTACTTCATAGCTACCCGTTTTTCTTGACCATATTTAGGTAGGAAGCGCACTTGCCGCCGAATTATGAACACTTTACTAGACCATTTATTTTCTATATTCAAAAAATTCAAATCCCAATCAACACGGAACTGAGCACATGACTGTAAGTCGTGTCAAAAATTTTCCGCATCGCGGGAAATCCGCGGAACTTCGCGGAATATTGGTCTTATTTGAGTTTAAAAGAACGCGGAAAGCATGATTCTGCTTGGAAAGAAAAAATTGAATTTACGATAGATTCTTGAAAAATGCACAAATATCATGATAAATTCAAAAATGGCAATTACGCGAGCCACATCGTTTGCTGCTGTAATCCCTTACCATCCATTTATTCCATGTTAAAATTCCACGAAAACATCGTTTTCACTTCTTCTTCTTTTTTCTTCATTTCCTCTTTCCGAATCATCGAAAGATAACTACGCGCGTTGTGTGATATGCAGCGCCATGGTACGATTGCAAGCCACACTAGTACGCATCCGGCCATGTACGTATAGGCTACGTCAACTCATAACAAACACCGACTTGCATTATTTTACATGTACGGATTTGCATCTATCGCCGCAAAACTGTGGCGGAAAGTTTGTTGCGCATCTAGCACAGATTTAACGCTTGCCATGAGATCAAGAACATTCTATTGTACGTGTACATGTTTCAATTTTGTTTTTTACTGTCCATTTCTAACTATATATACCGTATCCACATTTCATTGTATTGCAAGTGGCACGAGGCATCACTGATAGTCTTCACAAAGGAACCGAACACGAGCGAAATGCACAGTTTCTAACTGTATCACGTGCATCAATGATTTAGCTCAACGTCGTGTGTGGCCATACGCTCAATAACCAAGACATTGTCAAAAAAGCAGAATAAAGCGGAATTTGGTTCTTGAAAAGCAGAACAAAGCGAATTTTAACTTTTAAAAAGCAGAACGTTTTGACACTACGGTAAATACCTGATCGTCCTCGTTTCAAGGGCAGTATCGTACGCAGAGATTTGGTCATGGGAAGGGGGGGGGGGTGTTGTAGGTCGGAACCCAAGGGACGGCGCCACACAAGTAGCCTTGCCTCCTATTTGGCCAATGAGTACAATTTCATGGGCCCCTAGACACATGGTGTAGCAATATTTGCTAATCACAGCAAAGAGAACTGTCTTCCCCGCCAAATGAGTTAGCAGGTAGTGGTTACTTACAGAAGGAGAATTGATTTTTTCCCGACAATTGCTAGACAAAAGAATCACCGCATTCAGCGCCGTCTGGGGTATTTTATAGCTTGAAAATAACATTCCACATTCCACAATGGTCTGATCTGCCTGTTTTCAATCTGACCACGCAGGCTGGCTTCGCCCTGAGCGTTAGAACCAGGTTGTGATATGGATTTGGCGTTATCGCGTAGTTCCTGCTGCTGTATACCTTGCTATGTCTTTTGGTCTCGCCAAAGTTCAGGAAGAGACTTTAAGCGATTACGTTGTCGTGTGTGTGTGCATGCCTGTATGTAATGGGTGTGGTGTGTGTGTGTGTGTGGGTGTGTTGCGGTGTGTGGTGTGTGTGTCCCACTTCCTCGTTAGCAGGATTTCTTTCTTCTCCGGAACGGTAAGACTCGATTTCGTATGTAGTATCGGGGGATATAAGGGTAGATGAACGTTAGATTTTCTCAAAGCGTTAAATATTCTATTTAGTCGTCTAATTGCATAATTTTATACTAAATTTAAAGTTTGTCGGTGTTTCACGAACTTGGGTGAATCTTGTCTCCTTCAGTCCCAAACTTTCCGGGTCAAAGGAGGTCTCTTCAAACTTGTTTAATTTTTTCATAATTTAACCTTAATTTTAAAAGTTGTTTCTGGATTTCCTTTATTTTCGATTCCTCATTTGCTGTAATTTCCTGGGACCCGTCAGCATTCTCCTCTCTTCTTTTCTCGGTTCTTCGTCACCTATTCCCACATGCGCGTGGTATCACGGGGGATATCCTATGTGCGTTTCTTGCTTCTAATCCTAGGGTTTCGTCTCTCTCTTTCTCTTTTCCTCCGCTATAGCTTCGAGGGGGTATGGTCACGATATACGGTCTTGAGAGGGACCGTTAAAACCTGTCCCGAACGAGGTTGTGTGTGTTTTCAAGACGGACAGGACGTTCTCACTAACCTCGACATGGACAATGACCGCTCGGGGTCGATTGGGCGCTTATCCGGCTGGGTTCTCATCATCACTATAGGGTCCTTTGCCTACTTTCCTGTTGTAGGGCCAACGGTACAAAGTAACATCTAGGAGGGCGTTACGGATTGAAGACGTCAGGGAGAGGAACAGCAGGGTCATGTGGACTAGTGTCTGCATGCCAGCTTGTCAGCTGAAGCCGAGTGGATTCTCAATCTGAAAAAGGTTCTCCAAGGATCACAGTGGTTGGGCTACTTCCCTTGCGGTCAAAGGTAATATATGAGGGATTGGTCAGATTGAGGGTCGGTGAACAGGTATCAGTCTGTGACCATGTCATATGCCAGGGCTGCCCAGCACAAATGAGGAGTCTAAAAAAAAAAAGGTAAAAGACCCGTTCCATATGAAGAGATTGTCGCCGATATGGCTGACTAAGGCTGGGATTTCCATAGATGCGTTGAGATGCGTTCCGGTTACGCATGTGACAAATCGCCAATCTACTTAACTGAGATTGGGCCAGTGTCTGAATATGTTCCATTTATTTGGCACGATAGATCTTGTTTCCACATATTCAAAAAGAAGAATTATAATTCAGGGCAAACCAACACTGACTAGGCCTGAACAAGCACATGCCAATGAGTATACCGATCGTATCACCTCCGAATGAATCTGTGGATATCTCCTTAAAAAGCCAAGCACGACAATAATCATGGGCTGCTGCAATTTTTAGGGTCTTTTCGTCGCAAAGAACTTTAACATGTTTTTCTTTCCCCTGTCTCTCTGAAACAAATGTTCGCTTTCGTAAATATATGGTTATCACAAACCCAGCACCCGGACGCGCATACGTCCTATGGAATCCCACCTTATTCACTATTACGGAAAGGGTTTGTATACTGGCTATACGACAAGATCAGGGTCACATCCGACTATTGACACTGACACTACGTATTGTTTTATAACCCATGCGTCACATGACCGTGGGTCGCGCCAGAGGTTCTGCTGAGTCGCTGAACATGTACAAACGAGACCGGGGAACGACCGAATTCGCAATATCAGTATATTTATCATAACTATATAACTCTTGTACCTTCCCCAACCGAGCAAATGTTTTGAAGTGAAGTAAATTTTGATCAGGTACTACCACTGAACCTCATACTAAGGCCAGGCAGTTTTAACCATAAGCGGTAATAGGTGGATAAGAGGAAGTGACCTCTCCCTTTTCTACTTCAAACTTTTAAACACGGGATTCAGCTCCTTCAATGAGGCCATATACGAATATGTGACGATACACTCAATTGTTGATTGCGATTGTGGGAACCATAACGTTCGACTGAATCCCCCGAAAAAACCCCCGTTCCGCCAGGGGCTAACCAACTCATCGAATCACGTGACTGGTGTGACCGTTTCAGTTGGAAGTGACGTAACTTGCGTCACATGTGAGTTAAGATAGGAGTCCTGAGATCTGATCCGGTGGGTTTGGATTATGTGATCGCACTTTTACGGTTGATATAGAATCGAATAGAAAGTCACTTAAGTACTGTATGATGCGCCAAACATCCAGCACTCAGGTGTACTGACGTTGATATATCCATGAGGAAGTTCTTCCATAGGAATCAATTTGCGCTAGCGGCATAACGCCGAATTGATACATGTGGTAATGTCTTGACTAGCCTTGTCTGGTAGTATGCAAACACTACCTATGGTTATCACTGCATAGGTAATGTTGCCGTACGTAGTTCTCGTACATTCTATAGGGAATAACTCCTGCCCACAATCCTGCCAATGGGATCCTCTCCATCTCTACATATCGAATGCACTACTCAATATACTCCACGGGAATTTGGGCATTTTTGACGGCATGCCGCGCTCGGCATCCGCACTTTGGATACCCACCTGTAGGAATAGAATTCGAATGGCCGCGGATGCGGATGCGGCTTGACAGAAATAAAAAGAATTTATACCAAAACATACGACGGAAAGTGTTCAAACAGGGCCGCTGTTGGTTTGCAACGATTGCAGCCGATATACAGCGACAAAAAGATCAACTAAATAAGATGGAACGATCACTCAATAGGCACAATGATAATCTGCGCACCAATGGGGGGGGGTGGCTATTTTTTTAATCCCACATCACCGCACATTGATTCTATGGGATATATTTCCTCATAAATCGATTCGGTACATTACTCATTTTATTCCGTTTACAACAATGCATACCGTGCACTCCGCATGCGAACTTATGGAATCCTAGCCTCAAGCAGAATAAAACCAACCGCGAAACATAGCGTACACAGAACGTCCAGATGTGTTTTTAAGAATGTGACTACGTGTGATGTACTGTAAAACTTTTGATGAATTCCGAGGCTGTTGGAGTACAAGTGTTACAGGGTTTTTGGAAGAAAGTGAATTATTTGTTTTTTTACTGTTTTTCAACTCAAGGGGCAAGTGACTCCCCTTGTGCAGAACGCCCCAGATATAGTCGTAATGTCTGAATATTTGTCACTTTGACACCCACGTTATTTGACTACCAATATCGGCGGATAATATACCTGTGCGAGTGACATGTGTAACGGATAGCAGAACCGTCTGTGGGGAAAACGATATTACCTACCGGGTGGCCGCGTTGCGTTTCGTAGCGCGAACAGTGATTGGTGTAAAAGCATACCATGGACATGAACCTATAGTTACTGAGAAATACTTATATGGATGTAAGTTGCGTTTATCCATATGCGACAACATGTTCAAACCATTAACAATAATTACTGAAACCTTACTGAGGAGTCATTTAGGGATAATTCATATGCGATTCATACACTTCAATGACAACTGCTGGTGATAGGAGTATGATCATGAACAGTATTTACTGACTGTGTATTTTCCAGTGCCCCCCCCCGGAATCAATGTATCTCAGAAAATGTCAAGTCGGTCCAGACAGTATTTAGCGAATTTGGCGATCAAACTGGATTACTTACGGTAAAGTTGATGATATGTTTGCGTGTAGGGGTACAAGCTATTTATTTCAAAATTTGATGAATTACGAACAAAAAGAGGATCCTCCGAGGAAGGAATTATGAAGCTTAGTCGTCTCTTCTAACACTAACTATTACATGAGGGCATTAGATACAGAAAGCCTTGAATTAAAGAAGGCGCTGATAATCTTCTCTGATTACCCCCTCTAGCCCTGCAGGGGTTCCAACCTGCGGTACGCATTTTACCATCCAGTGGTAACATTTGGACTTTTCACGGTTGGAGTGTCCCCCTGGTACTTTCACCGTGGCTCCATTTCTTTCGCCCATTTATTTTATTATCCCTCCCTGCATCTGGAACAAGACCCAAATCTGGATTCTAATGATGCCTAAATTGCACCCAGATTGCATTGAGGTGGTTACCCTAATTATTCAAAAAAAACTGACAAAGGGAAGGGAGATATCCCTCACATGGACCCGTCCCTATTCGTCTACAACGGGCGCTGCCATTGGCGGCGACGGGTGGTCATCAAGAACATCCTCTCACCGACTGGATCTGGAAAATATTTTCTGATTAAAATGTTGCTGATAATACAAAATGTCAGAACACTTAATGCATTAAGAGATAGTTTCAAAGCAGACAGAAAAAGAAAAGAACGGTCCTAGATGCAATGGTCCTGGCCACCGGGGAGCCCTTTTGGGGGCCAAAAAATCTTTCTGGATGCTCCGCGCCAACATATCGTGGCGCTCCGCTCACCTAGTAAAATACAGTGGTACTCAGTGGCAGCACGACAATGTGGAATGGGACCCCAATTGGAAAAGGTTGGGAAACCCTGATCTAGTGGTTGATGAAAGATACTTATCAGCATGTCCCAATATTTGTACTGTAGTGTTAGAGGTAGCGAGTAGAGTGGTCGTGCCCCTGGAATTACTGTGCTGTACTCGCTGTTGTGAGGGGTTGTCTTACGAGATTAGTCTTTACCGAGTGACATGAGGGTTACAATCTGCGGTGTGGCAAACACTCAGGGCTCGTGGGAAGAGACAGCGATGCTCCCCGTGACTAAAGCGCCACCATCGGTAACTGCCAGCGTACGGAGCAATGAGTTTGAAACCAACGAATCGCAGGATGGAAATACAGTTATAGCTGGAGCCTACAGAGGAATGTTCGAAATCATGACCAACGGTCCACCTGAATAATCCTCTGGCGGTGACACGTTTCGTACACAGCGTAATTTCCCTTTTAACCATGTATTTTCCATTCACGGAATTGATCGGCGATACAACCTGTATTTATAGCGACCTCCAAAACATAAATAAATGAAATATTATTTAGCAAGAGTGAGAAAAAAACAAAGGGTGGATTGTTTAATGTGCGAATATTCGTATACAAACAAAAGGAGTATCCACGGATCAGATTTTTTATTACAGTTGATCATAGTTATTGCAACAACATAGCGATATTCGCTATAACTTGTGTTTAATTGTTTCCTCATTGTGTAAGTTGGCCGTAAACAATTCTCAACCCATCGAAACGTAGAATTTTGCACCAATATCGAGTCAGAGGACTTCATGACATGGAAAAAAAATATAGGTGTCACTAATATAGGCTTTCCACCTCGAAACGTGTTGCAAATGGGCACAGGAACGTGGTTTATACCTTTTTATTGTTAGCTTCCGCAGTATTTACAAGAATTTTGATAGATTAATCAGGAAGAATTGACAGTCCCCACATCAGAAGATTTGCACCCATCGGTACAGTCTTTGACTTTCATTTTTCCCGTGATATAATTGAAAGATATGATACCTCAGGTAGTATTCATTTTATACCTTGTTCGTCAGTGTTTATTTACTATTTGCTTGTACGGTGCTGTGAGAAGATTGCTCAAACAATCTATATCTAGAGGGCACAAGAAGCAGTTTATCTTTAGTTATATGAAAAGTTTGTTGAGATTATTCAGATCTGTACCTCACAAAACCTTGGGGGGGCTAGTCAATGTTCCCAGGGTCGTGTTCCCCGTGTTGTATAAGTATTCAATGACACCCGAATTGACCTTCGATGTTACCGAGGTTCGATGTTCTCCCGAGGTTCGGACATGGAAACATAAAATCCCAGGAAACTTCGGATCCCGGAAATATGGGGTAGACCCCCCAAAATGCAATGTGATACCTCGAAGAGAGTGCCTGAGTGTCGTTCAATATGAATGTGAATAATGTCATATCGGCTGACGGATGGCAAGAAATATATAAGCAGCGGCTCCCTCAGAAATTTTTGTAAAGGAGGATGTGAAGTATATCATACTTCAAGAGAAACTATCATGTTACATAGGAAAACTGCATGTTACTGAATACGTCAAGGATTCAAAGACTGGAGTGTTTGGGGACGTAATGATCGGAGGCGAATCCAGGGGGTGCAAACCGGCACGTCCCACCCCCTAATCCCACTCTATGGACAATGACACAAATATGGAAAAGTATTAATTGCCGAGATAGGCTTGAAAATCGTTCACCGTAATTGCATCTCAGCCCTTTGTCAGAAAACAAATACCTTGTCAAAGGAACAGGGGGTAACTTCATCAAAGGGGAGGTCACACACCTTCCTTGAAACCTCCACCCAGGGGGCGATCAGTCCTGCTCTGTGCCCCTATGAAATGAAATCTGGATACGCCATTGATGCGGAAGAATAAGAATAGAGTAAGAACCAGTTGGTGTTAAGGCCCGGCAGAGGGATGGTGAGAAGGGAAGACAGCAACGTGTATTTATACTATGTGCAGTACAAAGTAGTGGAATGAAACGGACAGGATTAACAGATCGGTACGCTCGCCACTGATAGGTTATCTCAGTCCATATAATGTTGTGGCAGAGTCGGAGTGTCACGATCGACTGTAGAAGCCGAACAGACAGGACAGGACAGCGATCAAGTAAGTTCAGTATATTTTCGACCAACTCGTGGATGGTACTTTTATGATCTGTGACGTCAATGAAGGACGATTTAATAATTTGTTGGTTCTGATCAAATTCTAATTTGTTTTTGGGATATTTATTGTATATTACCAGACTGAATATTGATTTACCATAGATATTGTACTGTATTTAACTTGTATGTATTCCTTTTGATAAAGTAGGGCAAAAGGGTTGCGGATGACTTGCCATTCTGTTTAAAGCCAGGGCCACGGGGACTGGAGCGACACTTCATCATCTGCATGGGCCCAATTAGTCACACGAGGCTTTTACAAGAGAGCGGTTCGTGCAAATATCAGTTTGTTGTAACGAATTCGTCGATGTATTGAATAAATGGTGAATTTATAGCAGATAAATGTTATTGATGTTCTGTTGTTGCGACCTTCAATACCTCAAGCCGTCAACTCATTAACGGAATGGCACTCTAAGAAGAAAAACAACTGGGGGAAAATTGGCCAAAATTGGGTTACGAGAAATCAAAGGTTAAAACTTTTGGTCAATTTTCACCCGAATCAGGTTAACATACAGAATTCGGTTCAAGTGACCACAGAATTGGTTGTTACTCCGACCCAACTTTAGTCAAGTGACCCAATGTTATTAGGTTGAAGTGAGCAGTTTCAGCAGGATTGAGAGTAGATGCGTTATGTATTGTTCAACGGACACATGATACTCCGGGTCACACCGTGTCTCACAGGTTTTGTTTATGGTTCATATTCCTCTATTGGTGACCCCAAATGGGTTTCCAGTGGCAATTACATGGGACATGCACCATCGGTTCGTATGGGAATCAACTATAAAAGGACAGGTACTAGTCCCAAACGTAGAAGTGCGATAGCAATGCTGCGTTCACATGTCAACTAAAGTTATTTCGCTTACATCGACAGGACTTTCTACCGCACCACAATTGCTACGATACAGTCACTTAGCCGATCATTGGGGCACATGCCTGAAAAAATAATAGGCACCCAACATCCAATTCCTGAGGGTCCGATGGAATTTGCAGCCAACCAGTCAGCTACGAGGCTGTCTCAGTGGCCAGCCCAAACACTTCGGTTTGCGTACGACCCACGTCAGCCAATACGGGCAGTACAAGATCTGATGAGAGCTGGCCATATGCCCTGGAGTTCAAGTGACGATTATTCGAATTGGGAAACCTGACCCTTATACATGCGTTACTCGAGTACTTGCAATTGCGATACCTTACCCAGCGGTTGACAATGATGCAGGGAAGTGAGGTTACCCCCAAAGCGGACTTTACCTCAGTCCCATGAAGAGCGTCCCACAGCATAAACTGGACTAAACGTACATAAGAACCTAAACACACGACGGGGTTTTTGTCCATGCACGTTCCGTGTCTCCCAATTGTATACAAGTCGTCTCAAAGACGCGCAATAAAGTAGCGGCATACGCCGGGCAACCTCCGAATCTTCAGTTGACTGACATTGGGCTCCTTACATGAATTCAGGGGGCAGAGAATATTCTATTAAGTCCTATGAGCCCAAGACTGCAATGCTGGACCTTGGCAGGGATTAGCCATGATAAGAGGTGCTTCTCGCAACCTGAGAACAGTATTCGAGATGATCGATTCTGGGCTTTGTGGATAGATGCACATGCTCGCTGCCAAACAAAAAATATATTGTATTGCCCACATGCAAAAGAAGAAAAATCCAGCTTGTTGATTCTTCTTTTTAACAGCTCGCGAATGAAAAGTAGAGGGAAGACATCTTGGGGAAGTATTTTGCCAGACAAGAAACTGGCAGAATAAAGAAGGGGGTGAGCATTGGCATTGATTGTGGAACCAGGTATAGAATAGTCCAGCAAAAATTTGCTTTAGAGAGGGCATAACTTGCGAGACTGTCAGGTTTCACTAGCTGAGGAATGTTGATGTACCAGAATTCTGGGACACAGATTTGACAATTGATGAAAATAACGACCACCATAAAGCAGAGGCACGTCCGGTCTTGGGGTTTCGTTAGATAAAAGTTTTTAGTCCTGATCTATTGCCTTAGATCAGATATTTCCTCGGTAACAGAGGCTTGACGAAACACTAGTTAGAAGACAACCGAGCCCCAATCCGATTCTTTTACCTCAATGACAGTATCAACCTTGGTGTCGAACCACGGAGGAGGAGAGGTTTTCGACTGCAAGACAGCGCCTAGCTGCGGGAGATTATGATCGCTAACTCTGGCCCTATACTCTACTACCTGTTTTGAGTGAGGGGATGAAAGAACTCATCCCTGAAAGATTGACTTCACATTTGGCTGAAGCCGAGGCTAAGGGTTATCGGAGGAAACAATTTCACCAGATGAAGCCTTCAAACATCATCAGCTCTGGAGTAACACCATAGTTCGTTTTTTACTCTGACGGAGAGCTTGGACGAAAGAGATTAACCGGATAGGCAGTGTGTCTGAAGAGCATATTGGGGCAGACACAATAGCTAACTATAAATGAGAGACTGCGTCTGTGATAATGAATCCACCTGTTGCAGTTTGGTGAATACGGTGTTGGTGAGTCGATGGGATGAGTGAGACCGTTGCTAATTGAAACTTTGTAAGGCGCAACTATATAGGTGTTCCTATTGTATTTATTATTTTATTTTATTATTATTTTTATTAGTATATTATTAATTATACCCAACACCTACAGCCATTCTTCATCGAATCAGTTAACCAATGGAATGGTCCCTCAGAAGACACCTCAATATCAAATCTATACAGTTATTTAGACGGAATTCAGGACTGCGACCAACAAGAGACGGAATCCACTAAAAGCTATTCTTTTTTTTTGCTCTCGCCTAGAAGTCAAGACCTCAGTTAGATCCCTAGCGAGAAATTTTCGGAGGTGGAAACCTACAAGGCTAAACGGTACACTATCCCTCTTCGTGGTGCACCGAGTGCGGTTCCGTGCATTCGTGCTACATTGCGTGACGACATTCACGCTCCCCTTCCCCCTCGTCTTAATAGAACAACTATTAGACTATAAAAGGACAGGTACGAGTCATTCGAACGTAGATGCCATAGATAGCAATGTAGCCATTCACATGTCGACAAAATGTAATCGCCTTTCATTTACGGAAGTCCTACCCACCACAAGTTGCTACGATCAGTCACTCGCACCGCTCATTGGGGACATGCCTGAAAAAACCACTATAGTCCACCAACCCTCCAATTCCTGAGGTACCGATGGATTTGCGCCAACAATCAGCTACGAGGCTGTCCGGCGGCCAGCCAAAACACAATCCGGTTGAGTCATGACCCAATCAGCCCATACGTAGACAAGATCTTCCGGAGAGCAGGCCATATTCCTAGGAGTTGCAGTTGACGATTACGAATTGGGCAATGAACCTTATCACCTGCGCCACTCAGTACTCTGCCATGGGATACTTCTACCAGCGATAGCCAGTAATGCGGTGAAGTGAGGTATCAAGAAGAACTTTAGTCTTCGCCTCCAGTCCCATGGAGAGCGCCCCACAAAATAAAACTGCGACTAAACGTACGAAGAACCTAAGCACCCGAGGGGCTTAGTTCATGCACGTTCGTATGCCAATTTGTATACATCCGTCTAGAGGACGCGGCCCAACGTAGCTGGCTACGCCTTGGCAATCTCCGAATCCTTCAGTGACTGACATAGGCTCCTTCCATGATGCAGTGGGAGAAGAAATTCGATCAGTCATTGATGGCCACTTAGACGCAATGCTAGGGGACCTATCAGTGGTTTCGTCAGGATGAGAGGTGGCTCATCGCCAACCATTGTTGAGAACAGTGTAGTCAGAGCGAAGAGCGATTGGTTTTTGTAGGACAGATGAACAAGGTTCGCTGCAAGAAACGAAATATCACGAGAGGCACGATTAGCTTAAGTTTTTAAATTAATTTACTATGTCAGTTTCGAACCAAAAATATTTCACACGAAAAGACATGAGGGAGGACGAACCCGTTATTGCCGCACATGGAAAAGAAGGAGATCCAGTTGTGATCTACTTTTTACATTCGTATGATAAAGGTAGAGGGAAGAGATCTCGGGGAAGCAGTGGCGTGGCCAGCCTTTCCGAGTCAGAGGAGGCAAAACGATTTCATTTTTTCGTTTTACTCCCGGGTTCCCTCTGCTCACGAAAGTTAACTTTTTGAGGGCGTGAGAAAGCAGGCTTCCTCTCATCTCACCATGCCCCCATATTCCCCACTATCTTCCCCAGTGTCGTCCACCTCCCTCCTCCTTCATATTCGTTTTTTTTAGCCTTCGATTCCCCGATTTGGCCCCTCTCGATCCATTGTCGGGGGAACTTGCTCACCTCCATCACCTACCCCCCCCCCCCATCATCACTGTGAGGTGGTAAAAGCTTTTCTGGCATAACATGAATTCAAAATTCTGCAACCTAGTGGCGATGATAGAATTGATATGGGAGTTCCAAAACTGATTATTAGTGGTTTCCATATCTAGAATATTAAAGAGAAAGTAGTTGCGGAAAAGAGTCGGCATTGAAATGACGGGTGCATCGGAATCTCGCCGACCAGGAATAACTTTTTATCTGGGTTTTGGTATGTTAATGGGTCACCGGACTCGCAGAGCACCAAAAAGAGCCAAATCATGTCAACGAATTAGCAACAAAGACGCTACGAGCAAAAAAATGTAAAGTTGACTGGGGGCAGACTGTTGCGGAAGGGCGGAGTGGAAGGTGAAAGGTAGGATACATCTGCAACAGAATGTATACTATGAGCATGGAGAAGAGTGCAGAGGGGAAAACACGACCTAAGGAACAACAGCAGTAATATGGAAAGCTCAGGAGGGCTATTGATAGAAGATGGACAGACCCCGAAATCCAAAAGGATTAGTGATTCTTGACTCATGTATCATTGACGGAAAACTAGTTAAAAAGCAACGATGCCCGAAGAGGTCGATTCTTCACCTGAAGACAGAGGGCCACATTGGTGGTCGAGACCACGGAGGGGATGAAGAGGTTTTCGACTGCAGGACCGGCCGAGCTGCGGGGGAAGGGGGGAAAATATAGATCGCGACACTTCGCACTAGCTACCGGCTTTGCGGTGGCTGGAGGGGATGAAAGAACTCATCTCTGAAAGATTGGGTTCACATTGGATGAAGCCGAGTGATGGCCTTTTCGGAGGAAGCAATTCATCCCAGAGGAAGCCATCCAAACAATCAGCTTTGAAGTAATCCAGAGTTCTTTCTCACTTGACGGAAGGAGGCTTGGGACGAAGGGAATGCCCAGGCGGAAGGGTAATGAGGCGTGGTCTGATGAAACAGATTGGGGCAGACACAATATGACTGTAAATGAAGAGGCTGCGTGGTGGGAAGCGAAAGAAAATGTTAGAGATTTGGATACGGTGGGGTGAGTCGTGGGTGGATGCGTGAGGACCGTGCTGGTATTCTATATCCGACGCACTAATCACATACCCAAATCAAGTCCACTGGATAAGGGAACAGTGAACATCGTGGAAGAATTGACAATCCACGACGTGGTGGATCTGGGGCGGGGTGCAAGAAATGCCGCAGGAAAATTTCAGTGTATGCATTTAGCCATGTACGACTGTCTGCGGTTAGTGGAAATACGGGTTCCGATTCCAGGTATTTATATCGTTCCTTATACTAAGCGGATCAAACTTTGTTAAGCCTATTGATATATCATTTTCATGATGTCATAATTTATGGCCTAGCCATCACCAAGTCCTTCAGAAATACACGGCTCTAGTAGTTCATGAGGTCGTGGATGAAGAAATTGAATCTGTGTTTCACAAAAACCTGGTTGAATTACCTTGAGAGTTCATACGACTGTTGAATTGACCCAAGTGGGAGCTGAATCACAGAGTTAGCCGTGAGAGTGATCACTGTGGTGGTGGGGGAACGGCATTTGTTCGGAATATGTCTATCTGTCAATTTGGTGGAATCGGGTGCAAAGGACTCGTTCGAGTACTCTATCTGGAGGGTAACTGATATTGACAGGTGGTTCGACTGTATGTAACTGTGTTACGTTCATCGATGAATCCATGACAATAACACAAGGAGATTGTTTTTTGATTCACTTGGGTAACCCAAATGATGACCACTGCAGTCAGTCACTAACAGCATGAATGACTGTAACCTCATTCAACATATCCAGATACCTACTCATAGTTCTGGTCAAAAATTGGACTGTTTACTTACAAGTCGCTCTGAACCGCTTTGCTGGAGGTAACTTATGTGACCCCGGATACATCCGATTCATAGGCTCCTCAAATGTGACATTGGTATTTGGTGGACATCAGAACCTTGTATCCTTGAGATAACACAGCTGACCGGGCTTCAGTTCTCAAAGAGTATGATGAACCTAATCGGAGCACAATAATATTCACAGTGCAGTTATTCATGCTTCACAAACGTAATCTGTACCAGATGAAGGGGGGAAAAAATCATTTAATTATGGGAATTCTGTCTACATGGACGTCACGCTTCAAGGCGTGTTGATGTGAGAAACAGTAGCAAATAGCAAAGAGAATACAAAACACATTTTCCCCATCGGGTTGAAAAACCTTATTCCAAGGTAGTTATTCAATTGCATTCTCGATACTGTCTGCCCAAAGTGTATAACGAAAGTAATGGCGTATATCGAGTTACAATGAAAAACAAAATAAATGACAAGGAGTACAAAACATAACTGCACGAAACCAAAATCTATTAACATGGATGCGTTCATTGATGAATGTCCTGTGCGGTGGATACTTTACAGACAGGGCTCGCGATGAAGATTGATATCGCGAGTCACTTATACAACACATCACTGGGGGCGACTCTCAAAATTACCAAATCTATGGTCATCAAGTAGTGGTTCCGTGGTTCACCGATGAATTGAAGGAGCAACCCACGAAAAGGAAGATTGAAAAGCGAATGTTACCATGGAGTCTCCGGAGTCTTCGCATACTATTGAAACTGCTAGGGATGTGAACAATGCAGCGTGACTACGGCCAAGGACATGTGCAGCACCAACAGGTGAAGGAGGCAAGAAATGACCCAAAGAAACTGTCGAGGGTTCAAATTCTTGAGAACGAGGTGCGTGCGAATCAATTTATTTGTGATCTTCTTAAGAGGGTCAATTCCGTCGTGGGAATCTTGAATGGACAAATGCTTTTTTCGGTAAACTGATAAGTGGTAGTCTTCTGGGGATGCTGCATCACCGACAATTCGAATGGTCCACATCACAGTGAATTTACTGAAGTCTGCGATGATGATTGTCAGAGCCGTCCTATTCTAAGCGTAAGATAAATCATGTGATATGGATACAATTCCAACATAGTATTGAAGCATTTTGTGATAGCGTAATACCTTTCGCCAAGAATCGCCAATTAATCCTTCGTCGGCGTCTTCGCTATGCTTGGAAATAGTCACATGAACCCTACGTAAGAAACTTTGAGTGACGAGCATTTACGTTTACTGGCCGATCGGGGAATTTTAATCTCCGTTGAAAACAGGGAACCGTCTTCTTTGGTTGAATTCTAGGAGGAAAATAGAGACCAACCTTTTCCCGTGGAAATGGTAAAGCGCAACTGAACATGTGATGGTAGTTGCGCTTTTAGTTTGTTTATAATGTTGTAATGTAATGTAAGGAAAAGATTCAGCTTCGACAACAGCTCATTCAGAGCTAGAGTAATTGGTCACTCAGCGATGATGTGGCAAAAAGTCTCCAAGTCTAACAATTTCGCAGTAATGAAACTTTTGAACCAGTGTGATTGAACAGCAAGGTGAGATCCAAAGGTGAGAGCCAATAAAGCGTCAGACACTAAAATGAGGGGAGCGGTGGTAGATACAAACGAAACACTTAGTCTGGCGAGGGAGGGAGACTTTGAGGTCACAAAGTTGGAAACCATCACAGCAATGATCGTGGCTTTTGTACTACGGACAGGGGAAAACGCCCCACTCCAGCATGAGAGTAAAACCAGTGGTACAGAATTTAGTGGGGACACTAAAGTAGCTGAAATGTTAGGGGCTAGTGGTACGGTTTGACGGACACTGCAATGTACTTTTAAAACTGTCATCACAGCTAAAAACTAAAGACCCCCAGACATGAGAATGATAACAGAAATGTTATAATCTCAACCTTTGGTATAACGTCTGTTTATAAGCACCAATTTGAGGAAAAAAACCTCGATGAGGTCCCTTATTCGGTACATTTGGTCCCAATTACAGGACCTTTAGGGGTCTGGGGCCATAACTTCCAAACCCCTCGAGGTATAGCCATGGGAGGAGGGAAGGAACCCTTCGAGGAAGTGGCACGAAAACTGATACGTCCCCAACTTTTTTGGCTCCTCAGCAGGCGCGGCCACTCGGGCGTGACTTCCCCAGCTCTATATAACCGGTGTTTTCATGGAGGTCTACTCCACTCGAGTCAAACACCCCACGGAGTTCAAACAAACTCATTTCACCCCGCTCCTTCTCGTGTAGGAAAGTGGCTGCACGAGTGAAGCTGCACTCTCGTCTGTCGATGGACTTTAAAATGGGATCCCGGGAGCAGGAATCTCACCCCGGCCCCGTCCCTCAGCACTCTTTTCGAAAAGAGGTAACCGAGATTCGCGTTGTCCTTGTCCACACCCAAAATTGGAGCCTCTATAATTTCCGACTAAGGATCCCTTTAGTCGCTGAAGCACCTTCGGGTGGATAGCATAACACGAGGCGTATAGTAATGAGTAATGCCTACTGCTAAGCTCCGACCTCCGGGTGCTGCTGAGCGCACCGCGAGCGCGATCGCCCTAACAGATGTCGTCCGCATCAAGGTAGTGCTTATGAGTGCACGCATACATACATACATACATACATACATACATACATACATCCATACATACATACATACATACATACATACATACATACATACATACTACATGGATTCCTCGGACTTCGTCAGGACTCAAATGCTGCAGAGCACTTGATTATAATGAAAACAAAATGCAAATGAAAATCACCGAAACTGCACGAAGCTCAGCCCTCAACGAATCAACAATCATTCAAATTCAACCGATATCAACCATTAGACCTAGTTAATCGGTGACTTCATAGAAAACATCTGCACTTGTCCTATTGTCAAGTAGAAAATTAACTCGGTACTTAACTTGATAGGTCACAACCAGGAAAATCCTTGTCCACAAGTGGATTGGTCGCATGAGGTGTTTTAACAGTTTCGTTCTATTCCGAAAGGGTGTGCAATCGAGTTGAGTGTGTTCGATAGGTCTGCCCAATTCCTTATTGCTATTCTATATTTAAGCTGAATTGGACCTGTTCATTAGTAATGCTAGAACGATGAAGATAGTATAAACTAAAGAAGGTGTGAGTACATAACACATATGTAGCATTAATGGCCACAATGTGAACTTCACCTAATGATCAATGAGAAGATTGTGTAATTTGTTTCAAAATTCATTGTTGATCCGTCAAATCAGATGACAGTAGTGTATATTGGTTACAATAACTAGTCAAACGTATATAACATGAAAGTTAGACACTTAGATTAGAAAACAAACTGTAAATATTTTTGTTATGAAGACAATAACAATACGAACTGGCCGCGATAATTAGGGTAAGAGTGAAATTTGGGTAGATTGACATTTTGAAGCAAAATATGAATAACCACTGTTATCGTGTGTAGGGGGTTAGAGTGCCACTAACATTCGTGACCAACGAATCTGATTATAGTTTGATATTTTTTATCTTCAGCATCAATTGATGTTTCATCAACATTAAGAATACATTTAGTAGTTAGTCAGCTGAAATGAAAGAACCGTTAGCAGTCTGCAGACGGTATAGTTAACAAATTTCTTTATGGTAACAGGGTGACGTCAGTAAGTTCTTCTCCATTTATAAATTTTTTGAAAACATTTTTTTCCAACTTAGGCCTATCACATGGGGTAACTATTTCCATTTTGCAGGAAAGGTTACGATTTAAATCACCTAGTTGTAAATCTAAGGGCATGTGTCACCTAATTGTCCCAATTAGCCACCCCTCCCCTCCATTCAACGAAATACGACGGCTCTGTTATTGTATTCTTCTCAAAATTTGAATTTTATTCAATAAAAATTGCTTTGTGCTTGGTTGCAAGAACTTGGGGACAATACTCAATTTCCCCAGATGTTTGTGTCTACTTCCCATTCCGTTCTTGGAAAGTTACTAATTTTAACATAAGTGATGATATATTTATACCGGTAGGTAATTTGCGATGCGATATGTTTCAGTAGGAAAAAAAAACCTATTTTCATTTGGCTCTAGGCTGCCGCATCATTTCTCAAATTAAGCACAGCAACACTCTTACCATTATTTCGTCCTTCAATTGTGTTCAGTAAGGTGTAAACATAAAAATAACTAAAAACGTCTGCGGGAGAGCTACCACTAATATAACATGCAGAAAAGCCCCCCCCGTCCATTTTTTCTCCTTCCGGAAACTAGGAATATTTTTTCTTGCATGGTTTTATCAATTGAACGAGTTTTCGTAATGCACGTGGTAACAGTGTCACCCAAAAGTCTTGAATAAGCCAGCGGGCCTCGGCTGGATAATACTATTATATAATTACATCGGACGTTATAAGGTAATGGCGGAGAGGAGAAATTGATGTTGACACCTTCGTATGAAATTGACGCACAATTAGAGCTCGGCACCCAATAGTCGGAAGAGTAAAGGTTGTCTGTCGTGGAAGGCAAGGCAAATAGGTGTTACGCGATTATAATCCATGGGATTGAGCATACCTAAACACCAACCAGAAACGTTAAGTTGAATACAGGAAGGTGTAACAGAATTAGGAAGATGGGGTGCTACACAAACCAAGGCCGAGAATGCTACCTCAATGGTATCTGTGCTGGGTGAGTGGAAGCGATACTTATTATGCAAGGAGGGACACTCTCGCTGCTGTCGAAAACGTTGTTTCTTCTTTTCTTTCCTCTAGCATTTGACAACATCCCAAGCAATAGGATAACAGAGTGGTGTATTTCCTCATAATGGCATAATAGGGATAGTTGAAAAGTTCACAACGGACCAGAAATTGGCACCAGATAACTTCCACCCCGGGACAATTGGCAGCCGACGACTTCCCCGTGGAGGTCTTCACGCGGACAAAACTCGCGGCCCAGAAAAACTTCCACTCAGGACAATTTACCAACTCGGACAACCCTCACCCCGGAAAAACTCCACTCCGGACAATTCCACCCGAAACAATTGCCACCGGACAACTTCCACCCCGGAACAACTATCACCGGGACAATTCCACCCGGATAATTACCACTCGGACAAATCCCACCCGGAAAAACTACCACTCCGGACAATTTCCCATTTCCCCCGGATATACCACTCGGCGGACAACTCCACCCGGACATTTCGCACTCCGGACAATCTCCACCCGGACAATTTCCACAGCGCCAACTTTCAGCTCACCCGACCATAGGGCCATGCCCGTGGGCCATTTCAGTTTATGGGTAGCGTATCGTCGGCGACGAAATCCACTGAAGTATACGTGTGGCATTGTCCGTCAATATCTCGAAGTATTCGTGGTTTAATGATGGATTCTATCATCCATATGTGGCAAAACATATGATTGACTGAACATGTCGCGGATGTCCCACCTGTAACATTTCTACATTACCCTTTCTGATCTTCGATTCTATTGTTTGACTGTTGTAATTGTTTATTAATATCGTCTGGCTCGTTTACCAGACCATAAAAGGGTATCCCTAATCCTGACTTTTTCACGAGTAGTATGTAAAATGGACCTACCAGCATTCATCCAAAATCAACCCAAAGTCTTCTCATAAATTCGTTTCTCCAAGGGCTCTCTCTGAATATACTTGATACCCCGGTCAATCCAAAGCACCGTTGACATCATGCCTCGTGTATGTACGCATCGTGGTATCTAACGGAGAGAGGGATCCTTATCACCCCATGTTTACCTAAAGCTAAATTGATCTGGTTAAGGAGGGGGTCTGTCATTCTGACATCTATAAGCTATTTTAAACCTGACGCTGAATTCATAATTTTTTTTACTAATCTTCCATTTTTTTGGTTTTATCTAAAGCTGCTTGTACGAGTTTATCATAATTTCTTCTAATACTTGCTTTCATTTCATGGACTTGGCCATCTTTGGTAATAAGTAGAAATTCTTCTTGACTGATGCACCATCATCCATAGCTTGTGAAATATTCACAAATAAGTATTTAGTGTTGACTCTGCCAAATTCTAATTTCATTATCTTTTTTGTTTTAGTTTTAAGTTTTTTATTGAAAACATTGGTTGCCACCAAAGGAACACATTAACACCACAAGCAATAGCAACAGCTTCCAGAGCAAATCCAATGGGTGAAGGAATAGCTCCCCAATAGCTGCATAACCTGACGCAGTAACAACCCACACATCCCGAATTGTTCTATGTAGTTATAGTATTATAACGTTGTTATACTTTTTTACCCTGGAACTCGTTTTATCTCTTTCATCTTCTATTTTTCTTTTTCAATTCATCAATTGTTTTTTCTGAAACCCACCCTCATGTTCTGCGGTACTTCGGATAAATGTCCGTCACTTATAAGTATCATTTTATTTTGTAAATGGTCGTATGTACTGTGTAATACATACCAGAATTATCAACTAAAAGATTGCAATACACATTCTACCCTCATTGGTGCTACCAAAAACACCCAGAAAAAAAACCACCCAGCTATGAACTACCTTAGTACTGCTAAAAACCCTTCATTCGGCTCTATAGAAATACCATTTTCAGAGAAATAGATGTGTATTTTTTGTAAAATCAATTCGTATAGTAATCCCAATTGGTCCTATGGTTTTTTCTCCCTTAACAAACATATAACATTATGATCACTATTAACTAACCTTAGGCTGTTGATAAAAAATCATCCCACATAATAGTATCCCATGATAGTCAATTAACAGAATTAGTGTTTACATCAGTTGGTACAAATGTCCCAAGTAGATTTCTATATTCACTAATCATACTATCCATACCCTCATTGATGATTTTAATATCATATTGCAGGTTGCTAATTGTATTAGAATTTCCAAAATACCATTATTTAACATTAGTTTATTTCTTAAGTAATGATCAGTGGCAGCCCTTCATTATTAATATCATTGACCATCTGCATCTTTGATGGCTGAATTCATTTATTAATTATACCATTTTCCAAACGGTTTTCAATTAGTGCTCCATTCTGTATTTATGCTACTTCCGTAGTATGGGTGATTACCCAATGGAATGACCCCACCCCAACATTTCAGATGGTTTTCCGTTAATTATATATAGGATTGATGGAAGAAAGGAAGAAATTTGATTACAGTGTTGTAATAAATAGCTTGAATGGTTGCAATATCCAGTTTTCCAATGTTGTATTCAACTAAAAAACCAAGCTGCTATTAAGTGAAAAAGTCTTGCAATATCTTCAGAAATGTATAGCATTATTTTCTGGAACTTAAGTTTCAATTTCACATATTATGACCATTAATGCCACCCAGTAATCTAAGGGTGATTCAAATCACCAGTCGATACACATTGTAAAGGCCACGGGGCAATGGAAAATTCACTTATACATCACTACCAACCAGATACATAATGTTTCACCTTTAGAGGAAATATTGTAATAACCTATCCACAATATAGCGATTGCAAGTTCTTTTAAATTTCCTGCCCTATTGTCTATAGATTGTTCCCAGTCAAAACGACTTTTTCAATGTTTTAATTTCATAAGATGATTCATTTATTTAAATATATGAGGTTTTTAAAATAAAAAAAAACATGTACACCAGCCATTCAAAGCAATTATTCAAAAGATAGATACAATGTTAGTAGTTATTATTCACCACCCAGACAATAAAGAGCGTTGATGCAAAAGACTTTACAGTCAAACTATACATATTTCAAGTACGACACATTTGGCATCGATTATCGACCAGATTATTGGAAAAATTATGTAGTACCACACGTTCAATTGATGAGGTCTAAAACGATTGGAACTCAAACCAGATTGCAATTTTGGCAAAATCAACTCAACTTTGTAATGGTGTAGAACCTCAGGATGTGGTGTCAGCTATGAACACCGCCAACATTACAGACAGTTAGCATTAAAAGCTTTATAGTTCATGCTGTTATCTTTGTCCGAGGTTGCTAAAAGAAATGAGTTGTCCACGCATTTAAAATCATTTTAAGCATTGAATAATAAATAGAATGTCAGCATATGGCAACATATGTCATCGGTTCATGTTCCACAGAAATCAAATTGGAAGAAAAACACGTCATACCCATGTAATTGTTAGGCAACTGTTAAGTGGGAATTCAATTGATATTAGGACGGTAATTTGACCCACTAGTGTTCACCACAATACACATTGAAGTGGTACACAGATTCAACTGTAATGGCTTTTGTTAAAAATAACCTCGTACAGCTAGATACAAGTTTCTCCACCTGTCTCCAAGGGCCCATAGAAGGCGTTTGGGAGAGGGTTTGTCCTACCCCAATCAGAAGGTATAACAGATTTATTTGGTACAGAGACACTCATGATAGCATGAGAACTTTTGTTTATTGTATTTTATGTAGGGGCCCCAAACTCAAACAAAAACAAAGTTTTCGACACCTGGCCATCTCTAGATGCTTAACGACAGTTTTTGTCTAAATTAGAGGATTGTATTAATACTCCAGTAGATGTACATGTGTTTTAAATCGTATCAAAAGACTCACTGCAATATGATCGTAGCAAAGTAGAATTTGTAGTCGGGGCAAAAATGTTACCATGATGCGACAGATTAAAATTGAAGGATTTGGTACCATATAGGTTAGAACAATGAAATTCAAATAGCCCCAGAAACAACAAACGCACTCGGTACGAAGATCATTTTAATACTGCGAAGCAACCACCTGTTAGGGAATCTGTAAGTGAGTGTGATGATATGAAATCGATGAATTTTGAACCAATTGCAACTCACTACATTGATGATACAACAAACAAGTTGAATCAGCAAACTACATTAGCAAACACAGATCCACAAATGATTAGAATGAATGAACATGAAAAATGACAAACTTGCAATCATCGTGGGGTTACTGGGATTGCAAGTATTCATATATGCTGCATGAATACTTAAAATAATCTAATTCATGAGTTTTTATCAAATTAATAACTCCAAAAACTACAAAACACCGTAACAAATACCCACACACCATTTTCTGCAAGCCATCCGAAAGCACCACTCAATGCATTGAATAGCCAAGATAAAACACCTTCCGATGATTGATGCCTGGCCAGTAATCCAGCAGTTTTATAACCTAACTTTCCCAATAACATTACAAGCTTTTAAGAAATATCTTAATCTGTTGTTAATACCACAACTCGGTGGTGATTTTTGGTTTGGGTGGACACTGGCACAACACTTTGAACACCTCAATAAGCTGTAACAATAATGCTCCTAGATAAAGCTATAGCAGTTAATATACTAACCAACTGTCACAAACTGTTCTCGAATTAAAATTCTTACTTTTTCCGATAGTGCGTATACTCATTAAATTGATTGATAGTTTCTTTTATTCTGTTAATCTGCCCAGCAATGCTCTAATTTATACTTGCAGCTCCAATCACCCTCTTTCTATTTCCAAGCTCTTATTCTTGCTTGATTCTTTTCAGCTTCTTCATTTCCTCTCCTCTGTGCGTGCGCTAATTATGTTGTCTAAGAATATAACATCGTCTAATTCTTTCAGTTTGCAAAGTTATTGACAAGCTCAGCACGAGAATTTTGTAGAGCTTCACGAGAGCTAGTAGTTCTCACATACAAGTTCTGTTTGGGTATCAACTGGTCAGATCCCCTTTGCTAGCTAACACATTATCGAATAGTGCTTGCATCTACCTGTATTTGATGACCATTATCATTAGCAACTATGGCAGTTCTTTCATTCAATATACTCATATTTAAGCCGATATTGTAACTTTTGCGCGGAATGTTTTAGGTAGTTAAACAACCCCACTTTATTTCAGTTATAGTATTTACTTAAAAGTTATTAAATAATAAAGTATAGAACTGTGCCTTTTATATGTTACCTGAGTTACTGGTTTCTCTCTCTTTATATGTATTTACTAAAAGATCACCATCCTCAAGTTTAAAATTATCATAAGGTTCAATAGTTGGGGTAATTTATATTTTCTCCAATCTTGCATAGAATCATTTACTTTGGTTCTTTTTAACTTTCTTCGAACACAAATCCACCTTGCGTCTAGATTTCAGTTGATCATCAAATGAATAATCATTGATAAAGTTTTGTCTCATCAGGCATCATCTTCCAGGCGGAAGGATTTCTTCCGACCATAATCATCCCAATGAAAGTCATCCATTTTATTTAAAAGTAAATTGTATTCAAAATAAAATGACAACGCACTACGCCCCACAAATTGATCTCGCAGAAAAATTACGTTAATGCTTGGGTGTGAATTGTGAAACGGTATTAGACAATTGTTGTGATCACGAACAATCCCAGCACAATAGATCAAAACGAAATGTTACCGGTAGATTTCCAAATTAGGTGTTGTAGTTGATGTCATAGTACCCGGCGGGTACAAAACCATACTAGATGTTAACATTGATTAGTATCTACGATTGAGAAAAATAAACGATTGTCCCACATCTTGGTAGAGCCAATTGTAAAAAAGAGAAGTGTTATTAAATAGAAGGCAATGCAAATTTTATTCCCTAAACGATGCAGATGTGTATCACTGCTATAGCGAGTTATGGTTACCCAAGCGACAGCTCAGTAATATGGCGTAACAGGGTATTTGTAATGAGACTACAGTGTGGAAATGAGAGTGGAAGCTGCAGATTAAAGATTACCTCAGCAAACGATGTGGTAATGATAAAGCTATTGCCGATGGCCTATGGGAGACGATTTTACATTCCTCTGGATTTGAGATGCTGACAAATCATATGCCCTATTATCAGGCTGGTCTCAATGACCGTCTGAGTTAATGAATAACATTAATGTATGGGTAGTGTGATTAAAAGCACAGACACAGGCGCTGGTTATAAAATAAGTGGAATAAGTTTAGAATACGAAATGCATACTAATGCAGAGGTAACACGCTGACCGAATGATTAGAACAGATCAAAACAAATGGCTTATACTTTAGGACAGGAGTAGTGAGAACAGAACAAATTACATTACACAAAAGAGATACAACTGGGCATTAATCTGAAACACACCAGCAAAAAAGCTGAAGGTATACTAATGGTATTGAGTACCCCATGGAAAGTGGCTAAATATGCTAGGACACGAGTAAATTTTGCAATCCAAAAATTAATAAAGTAACCAGTACTATCGAAGCATTCCTCATCAGGTGTATGCGCAAGGCATTTGCAAAGATATCAACATTGGGATGAATGGTTAGAACATTCGCGGCATAGGCTGTTGAAAAACTGAACCTTTGTGATGTACTCTGTCGGGTTATTTTGAAAGAATGAAATTACGCTATTGGTTTAGACATGGAAAGTAGTGTGATATAAAAATCACGGTAGTGGTAGGAGAAAGAAAAAGGTTCTGAAGGAATTACAATTCAACTGGAAAAAGATTGCAGAACCAGCGGGAACTCTAAACTGTTATATTTATGTGGTCATGGATGCACAGCTCAATATTAAGAATGGTAGATTAAGTTCGGCACCATTTAAAATAATTATATAATATATATTCTATATATCTATATATATATATATATAGATAATATATATATATATATAATATATATATATATTATATATAAATATATATGAGATTATATATATATATATATATATATATATATATATATATATAATATAGAGTATATATATTATAATAGATATATATATATTATATATAGGAAATGTGGTTCCCAAAGTATCCTCATTCGGCAATCGTATGCGGTCAAACAGGGTGCGGAAAAACAGGTTTGTGTTAAATCTATTAGAAAAATGAATACAACAATTATTTTGAACACATCATTATCATTTGTCCCACGCTTAGCATGGAATAAAGCTATAAAAACAGAGGATATGGGTCTTCCAAGATCCTGAGTTTACGTCTTGGATCTACCAAATTACATGACTATATCAAGAGAGATATACGAACGTTTCAAAGGTGATGATGAAACGTTATATATCATAGAGGATTGTGCTGCAACTAAGGATTTGTAATATAGAAAACATAAAGATTCTAAATGCCATGATCAATGAATTAGCGTTTAGTGGGAGACATGCCAATCAAAAAAGTTGTTGAGGACACAGACACCAGTTGGTAGAGAACAGACAAATGGGTTGTGTTTAGTTTATTGCAAAGATCGTGATGCATACGAAAATTGCTTGAAAGAAAATGATTTCATTACGGATAGTTAAAAAACAAAACTAGGCCAAAAATAAATGCAATTTTGAGACAAAAAATACTTCAAAACTTATACTTAAAACAGCTCCAACCTACAAGTTACAAGGTGTGTTGTAGTTTGTAGTGCTAGAACTATTGTAAGTATTGTATAATAAAACTTACAAGTTATTGAATAAGAAGTGTACAAGTTCTTGTAAATAAGACCCTATGTTACCACAATTATCAGCTTGAGCTTACTTATAATTTCAGGAGAATATTACAAATAAAAACATTTCAATCTTAGATACTTAAATGCTCCCTCTATAAAGTAACAAACATGGATGAGTTAGCACAAAATAAACGAAGATGTAGAAGACCAAAAGGCCTTGTGTTGATAGGCAAGATATCACCCGTCATTAGTGGTGGCGATTCCGTTAACTATTTTGGAAAACATTATACCCTTGAGTCTGGAAACATTAGAATTAGAAGAACAAAACAATTACATTCTAGATACGAGGCGAAATTGGTCATGAGATGATCAAGTCATTAGGTGCGACTACAATAACCATTTTTGTTAATGTTTGGTTAGATTAGCAGGAATTAATGCAGAAATGATGAGGTTGAAGCTTTATCTAAAAAATTAGCAGCAAGAGTCCACTAGTCTCAAATGCTTGATCACATTTTTTGTGTGAGTTAATTATAAATTTGGAGTAATTATTAGCTCACTGCTGCTGGACTTATAACTGCAAGACATGTTTCATTTAAAAAATATAGTGAATACTATATAAATGAACCAAGTGGAACCACAAGGTGAACCAAGTGGAAACCCAAGTGAACCAAGCGGGGAGGAGGAACCTCAACAAGAGAAACAACAAGTACAAGGTTACAAAAAGGAAAAACCCAGGTAGGAGTTGCTGCAGGGAAAAAGACTTGACAGAGTACAATAGGAAAACAAAAGAAAAAATACTGAAAGAACCAAAACATTCCTTACAGATGATGGTCGTGGAAAGGTGATTACTGCCTTAAATAGGGTTACTGCAATTGCAGTTGTAGTGGGTGGTTATTTATTTATCAAAGTTATAAAAATCCTAAAGTGAAACTAAAGGCATGTAGTTCTGAAGCAGTTGACCCTTTCCATTTCGAATAATCAATTTAAAAAAAAAAGATATAACAAATGTTCGATACAGTACTGATAATATCGTAAACACTGATATCACGGAGCATGGTTTTGGGGGTATAGTATGTATATAGCACGCTTGCGAGTAAAAGGCTTAAAAATTACCCGCCGCCGATCTGCGTTAAACTAGACGCAACGATGGGTTCGAATTGACTGCACTGTTAGCAGTGCACTAGCAACAACAAGGATGGTTGGTAAATCAGGGTATAATACCAGATAAAATTATAAAGCCAACCGAAGTAAATCATTAAAAAGGGATAATAAATGGCAACAATAGCCTATGCTGGTAGGTGGTGCGATATAACAATGCCGTAGCTTTAGTTGTACAAATTTATTATTTTATAATCTAAAAGATGGTGCAGAGGCTCAAGAAGTAAGAAAAAGGCACGATTTAGCTTTAGAACAACTCAGCAGAGAGAAAAAAATGGACCGAAGAAAGGACTCACAATCTGGATTTAATAATGTGAAATATGCAAAGAGGAAGGCACTCAAAGCAAAATTTTCGAAACAGACGACCGCGCTAGGCAAGAACACTTAAATAATGACAGGTCAAATGTTAGGATTTACCTGAAAAATTTGAAGCGTGATGAACCGATGCTAAGTTATTTTTATACCATCAGTGTGAAAAGTCAAAAAAAAGGTGAGAAATATGGTTCGTTTTATAATGGCATGGGTGCTGTCGGCATTGCACGTAGGAATTAACTTAAAAAGTAACAACTTGATTTCAAGATGGATAAAGAACTGAAAAATATAAAGTATAAAACGGTATACTCTTGTAGAGGTTATTGGAAAGGCGAAGGTGCAGTAACAAAATAGGCAGAAGCCACAAAAGTCACAAAGAAAACCAGCCAGAGCATGGCTATCAAAGCAGGCAATGCGGCAAATTTACTAAGCACCGCCAAAATGATCTCCCAGACCAAACAGGTGAAACAGTTCAAGCAATTCCAAATGATATGCACCGAGAAGATCTTTTATTTACCACATGATAGAAAATTGGTTAAGCATAACTATAAGTATGCTTTAACCGCTTCTAGTCGACGTTAGCCAGTAGATACAAAGAAGCAGAAGGCACTAACGGACAAAAAACACGCAACCCAAGTAGCGAGTGCACTCGAAAGATCTAAGACAGAAGCCCATTGACCGTAGTCCTAAGACAATCAAAGTAGATCCTGAGGAAGAGAATTAATGGTAGGGGGTCATATACACTATGCGTGAGAAGGTTGTTTACAATACAAAAGAGGAGAAGTCGAACTCAAAGACGCGCAAGGATTGTAGAACGATTTAACCCAAAACGCTAGCCGCAGTGAGATTATTTTCACAACAATATGCTCGAGAAATGAACCTAGAAGGGTTAAAAAAGATAAGAGCCTGGGTAAACAATGTTTACCAGAAGTGGTAATCAGCATTACATCATGAAAAAACTTGTAATAGCGCTGAAATGAACCCTATGTGATGCAATAAAGAAAAAATCGTCGAACAATACTTCAGCTACACCCATTCATGACAAAAGAGCGAGAAAAAATATCTGATGGCGCGAAAGTTAGGTACTTTTAGCCCAAGGTGAAGGTCTTAGTGAACACGATTCCAGGAAAGAGAGCAACAGACCCATCTGGTCGATTAAAACATATGGAATCGACAATATGCTCTCACAAAAGGACAGCCAAACGTGTATTACTTAGCATATGGTCCAAATAGAGCATTCGCCAGAGCAGAACTGTAATGAATTGTGCTTGTGTATACGAAAATGGGTTTTTTAAAGAAATGAAAGTAAAGTCTAATGATTTCATATCATTGTAAGGCATTAAAAAACCGATGGAACACAATGTACGAGGCGAGTATGCGAAGATTATTGACACCTGCATAACCTAAAGATTACAATGGTGTTTAAAAAATACCATGGTTCATGGAATTAGTGGGATTATAGTGTGTAAAACATGTCTAGAACTTGCAGTGGTAGCTACGGCACAGACCACAATAGAGCCATTCAGTGCGCTAAAAAAAAACCAGCTTGTAAAACGTGGTTGGAGTTTATACAAAAAGTGAACTCAATTATGGAACAACAACAAAAATTTTTGAAAAACAAAATTCTTGGAAAAAAAAAAAAAACATCTTGAAAAAAAAAGAAGGTATTTGGGAAAGAAAAAAAAAAAATCTGGGAAAAAAAAAAAACTTCTTGGAAAAAAAAAATTCTTGGAAAAAAAAATCTTGAACAAAAAAAATTCTGGGAAAAAAAAAATTCTTGAAAAAAAATGAATTGCGGAAAAAAAAAATCGTGGAAAAAACAAAATTATTGGAAAAAAAGAAATTCTTGGATAAAAAAAAGAAGGTTGTGGAAAAAACACATTTCTGGATTACAAAAAAAAATTCTTGCAGAAAACAAAAAAAAAACTTATTTGGAAAATATATATCATCTAGTATAATATATACTAGATACTATCTATATATATATAATTATATATATAGATATAATATATATAATATATTATATTTATAGTTTATATATAGATATCTATATATCTTATATATATATATATATATCGATAGATATATAATATATATATAATATATATAATATCTTCTATCACTGTGAAAAAGTTATAAAAAATGTTTTTTAAAGGGAATGAAAAGTATATAATAAAGATGACTACCTTATAAAAATTGTCAAGCTTTTACAGATTGAAGATCTGCAGATCTGAATATATGTTGAACACAATAATTATTGCTTTACCAGCGACACCATCTGGGAAGAGTTGAGGATCATAAAAAAAGGATTAACTCAAAGCCCCATGTTGAACAACAGTAAATTAATCGGAAAAGCAGTTTCATAAATGGAAATCTGCAGATCTGAATAATATGTTGAACACAATAATATTGCTTAACAAGAGACCACCCATCGGGGAAGAGAGGATTCATTAAAAAAGATTACCTCAAGCCATCGAAGGTTTGAACGACAAGAACTCATATTTGATAAAAAGCGGACATGGGGGATCTATCACTTGGGTAATGGATGTGCCAAACAATCTACCCACTAAGAGTAGATCCAAAAATGTTTTTGAACAATGTAAAAGCCACAGTAAAACGAAACTGATGAAGATATGATAAATTAGGAATTTTCAAGTAGTACAAGCAAATTTTGAAAATAAAATTAAAAAAGATTAAAACCAGATGGAACTAATGATGTTTGAGGGGTATTTTTCGAACTGTCCAAAAAGGATTTTGAACCAGGGAATGGATGTAAAATACCACACAGCAGAATCTGAATACTCGAAAATGATGAAAAATGGACAAATCAAAGTTCGGGGTTTATAGTCGAGAGAGTCCTAAATTTGACTTTGAACATTAGTAAATATAAACCATGTAAGGGGGGGTCCTGACATTGTTTACCTGAAATTGAAACATTAAAAAAGCTATTATAATGGAAAAAGAAAAGATGATGACTGTTTAAGGTGGGCCGTTATAAGAACGTTATCTATTTTCCAGTAGTAAAAAACCCAGATATACCAAGCCGTTATCCAATAGATGATTGGTTTAAATTTTGAGAAGATAGTGCTGCGACTCCTAGTTCACAATATCAAAAGTAGACAGGACCAAAAAACGATTTATCTTTAAAGGTAGTTGGTGGGAGGGGTGCGGTGTGCCATATCATATTTCGAATCATCCGAGTACAAAAGGATTGATTTAATGCTCATTGAGCAAGTTAACTAAATAGCATTTCACATGGATAAAAAGTCTTAGTCGTTCATGAAGCTCAAAGCAAACATAAGAACAAATGTTATCCTTGTCGAAAATGCTTACACATTTTTTAAAGGAGGCTCTTCTTGAGGGGCACAAGGAAGGCCGTAATGGAATGGGAGACAGAGCATAAATGGTAATGCATGAAGAAATGGCGCGAATAAACCTAAGAAATCTGACAGAAAAAAAAATGGGTGTGTGAAACATGATTAAATTTAGAAACAAAGCTAGACGGGATGAAAGGTCATATGTCATTGATGCTGATTCGAAGGTTGTTAACCTAACCGAGATTTCGGGGTGTGGCTGATAATATCACGAGAAAACAAATACGAAGAATACTCACAAACATGATGTTTCTAGTTATGTTAACTAATTGTTAAGATGTGTGGACAAGTTGTAAGCAAAGGTATACAGAGGCCAAATGCTGCTGAACATTTTTTAAATCTCCGAAAAAGCTACTGAAAAAATTATTAGAGTGTGTGAAAACCCGAAAAACTATTGTTATGACATCGATGATAAAGGAAGACATGAAAGTGCCAAACACATTGTCATAGCTGCTAAAAAGAATTTTACAGATGGGAAAGTGTGTAAAAGACCATTGTCACCGCACGGAGAGAATTATAGAGGCGCAAGCTCACGAATCACTTGATAAGCTAAAATCAAATTAAAAATACACAACCGGATAAAAACTGTCATTCGACGTCTACTTTTTCACAATCTTAGGGGTTATGACTCTCATACCATGCAAGCTGTTGACTTCAAGTGGGGAAATTGTTGTATTCAAACAATCTGGAGAAATATTATCTTTGTCAACATTTGGGCAATTAAGATTATAGACTCTTCAATTCCCCAATTCGTCATTAGATAATTTGGTTAAGAATACCGATTAAAAATGCCTTGAGAATTAACTAGGAGATGGTTCAGAAAAAAATTGACTTGGTAACTAAAAAAGGTGTATATCCAGTATGAGTACATGAATAGTTGGGAAAGATTTGAGGAAACATACATTCCCTTAAAGAAGCCCATAGATCTTAAAGTTCGTTGAAGATTACAACTATCAATGATGATGATTATGAACATGCCCAAAATATGTGGAATACTTTTGAATGTAAATACTTGGTTTGAATATCACGATCGATACCTGAAAACTGATGTGTTGTTACTTGGCAGATGTTGTTGAGAATTTTAGAAATCCATCTTTAAGAAACTCACAGCTTAGATCCTGACTCATTACTATACTCTCCCCGGTTTACGTTGGGCTTGCTCGACTTCAAAATTCTGTAAATAGAATAGAGTTACTTACTGAGATCGACCAACACTTGTTGTAGAGAAGAAAGGTATTAAGAGGTTGGTATTTTTCAATGCGTTAGTAAGAGGTATGTATGCAAAAGCTAATATTAAATTACATACCCCGAATATAATCCTGATGAACCTACCAGTTTATTCAATATCTAGGATGCGAATAATCTGTATGGTTGGGCTATGAGTCAAAATACTTAACAGTCAAAAATTTCAAATGGACTGCTGTGACCGAAACCAAATTGGAATAAACTATTAAACACGAAACCAGATTCTGATGTTGGGTATTTATTAGAAGTTGATTTGAATTATCCAAAAGAGTGCAATAAATCACTAAATATGATTATACTTTGGCTCCAGAAAATTTGATTCCAAGAGGAGTGGTTCTCGGATTATCAACTACAATTGTTGGGTGCATCACCTGCTCCAAATATTGAAAAATTAACTCCAAATCTAATGACAAAGAAAAATATTACTGCAATTAGAGAACTTGCATTATACTAAGTCCGTGGGCACTCAAGTTGCAAAAAACTCCATAGGTACTGAATTTCACCATCTCCTTGGATGAGTCATACATAGATGGAAATACAACTTACGCAAAGGCGCTAAGAGTGCCTTCGACGAAAGAACATGTTCAAACTCATTAACAATGCTGGTTTCGAAAAACTATGGAAAATGTTAGAAAAAGGACTGATGTGAAGTTGGTTCATCGCATGAAGAATCTAAAATGCTCAAGCTAATGCAAACCACTTATGCTAGTCAGAAAAATTATTTTTTACGATGGACTAGGTGCTGTGCACATGCATAAAACAAAAACTAAATTGCGAACCAATAACTGTAAGGGATGGCTATTTTGGATCTTAGCAAGTTGGTTAATGTATGATTTTTACTACCACAACTGAAACAAAAATACAATGACAATGTTAATTTGTTATATACAGATACAGATAGTCTCCTTTTAGAAATTAAACTAACGATATATACTCTGATATGGCGAAAGATAGTAATATGTATGACACTAGTTACTATCCCAAAACACCTTCCTGTCAGCGCACTTAATCAAAAAGTTTGTAGGGAAAATGAACGATGAGTGTGAAGGTATCCTCCATTAGTGAGTATATCGGGTCTAAGACCAAACTTTCGATACTTAGTTTGATGAATGCTCCTAGGCAAAAGGCAAACGGTGTGAAGGGGGGGAAAAAAAAATCGGGGTTCACTACAAAATATATAACACATGAACACTACACAGAGCACTCTTTGATAAGAAAACTTTCGTGCCCGGTAAATGAACGTTTAGACGTTAAGGTTCATCTGAATCTTTTAGTCAACAGGTGAATAGGTATCGCCTCTCTCCTTTGGATACCAGAGTTACATCACTAGGATGGTGTTTCACACGAGTGCTTTGGATTTGTACCGAAGACTCCCTAAGTATTTATCATGAGACCTTGGTGAACTAAGTTATATTTAGAGCGACCTTGGAGAACGATTGTGGCTAAATAGATGATCCTCATTTTTACAACTACTAAAGGAGTATTGGAAAAAAATGCTAATGTTTTTTCAAAAAATGATGGGACACTTAACGCATACAAAGTACCCTAATACTCTGTTAATTGAAACCGTTCCCTCCCTGTTGGATTATTTCTGTTTTTTTGTTTTCAGTATTTATTGTATATATAGAATATTTTGAACTAAGTATGTCTTGCATCTGACTTCAATAACGATGTGACACAGGCTGTTTTCTGTGTGAATATACCAATTACCAATTATCTTCTAATTCACAAGCAAACAATCAAACAAACAACAACAACAACAACAACAACAACAACAACAACAACAACAACAAACAACAAAACAAACATGCATATTTCGACAATTTATTGCAAATTTTTATCCACGTACATAAAATCATGATTACATACAAGCAGCGCATAGTAGACCGCAATAAGTCTACTAAATGGTGACTTACAGAGTGGAGTCCCTACAAACACAGCACCCAATGAACCTGGCCCTGTCACATGAATATGGGGACCTCAGTTGGGCATCACCAAATATCCTGCGCGTTTCTTCCACACATGTGGGACCGATTGCAGAACTGATACTGAGGTATTTAAGCCATACCTTTTACTCCTCTTCTTCTTGAACCCCAGTAACTTCAGTCCTGGGATCCCGCCTTTGAACACACCCTAGCCTGCCAATAATTATCACAATAGTTTTACCGGAGAACGGGGTGTCCAATTGATCACTCATTCAGTAGTAGTAGGTCTCGTCCATCCGACAAAAATGTTCAGTGATCAATCTCGCCACGTATCCGATTTTCCTCAAAACTGTTAATGTTGATGTCCCTGATTGCGATTTGATTTTTCCGAGCAAGGTCTCCCAACCGGCTTTAGTAGTAGTCTCAATGCCTTCTCTCAGAGCGATCTTTGCTGGAGCTTTTTCTTGGAAACTCGCGACGTGACCGAAAAATCTAAATTTCGTTCTATGGCTACTAAGGATGCCCAAAGGGATTTGGTTGGTCACTCGTTTGGTATCCAATTGTATGGTCCATCTGATGTTGAGAACATTGCGAGTAGTCTTCTTTGGAATGTGTCAATTTCGTGATCAAGAATCCTGCGTTGTACACCACAGTCGCAATTATACAGAAAAATACGCTTTATTAGGGCAAAACGAAAATCCGGAGTTTGATGCTGCTACTAGACTGCTCTTGAAAATTGTTGATAAGAGTGTTGAAAGCGTTGTGGTATAACAATTCTTCTGTTAATGGCTGCTTCGGTTCCCAACGAACCTCCTACATATTTACATTTCTCAACTTCCCATTGCCATTCTTGTGATGAAAATTCCTCAGTTTCGTGCTTTCGTTTATTTTAAGATTTCTTATTGTCCGTTTCGCAGTCAATCGTTCTTCGATGTTTCTGTATATGTTCACCAAGTTGATGCCAAGAGAGTATCATCTCGCGTGTTGGTCCACGGTGAAAAAGTGGGGGATAACAGCATCAATGTTATTTTCATCCGATTGCAAAGAGTTGGCTAGGTATGTTATAAAGAAGTAATGCACGTGCTGAAAAGGATTTCCTAGTTTGCGTATAATGGGACCGTTGATGAAACATAATTCAGGAATAGTGAAATGAGATAGAGTGCGTCGTTCTCGGGATCGTTGAAATCATTATCAGTGGCTCTCTGGATGTATCGAACCCTTGCTCATCAGGGGCTGATAAATATTGAGCTGTATATAGCAAGTGTCTAGGAATGCGTCAAAGGGGCAGGGATTTCGACAATGAACGCTTTCTTCGTCAGGCGATACGCAATTAGAATGTAGGTTTTCGATGTTGGACTGCAAACTGAACATCAGCTGACCTGCTCTAGCAGTCTCCAGTAAGTTATTTGGTCCCTATAAATCACGCATTGCGGTGCAGATTCCTAAATTCATTACCCACAAGCATAACACTTCTATGTGCCTGCGAAGAATAACGTCATAAAATTTCATGCTGCGTTTGTTATGTTGAGAAACAGTGTCAAATGGATTTTCCAAATATTGCATTTTATGGGATATATATGTGGATAGTATTTATGCCTCTTTTAAATCATCAACTTCATACCCCCAAAACAAGGTAAAACATTCTTCTTGGAGTGGAACACACGCGGCCCTCTTCGACATTGGAGTTGGAATGAAGATCTTGCACCGTACCTCGTGTGCAGGTTCATCAGAATTGAGGGCTTGTAACAAGAACGAAGCTTTGTGGCAACATACATGTCATAGGATTCAAATTCCCAGGACCGCCGGCATACATACATACTACAGACATACATACATAATACATCAAAATACCTTTGCTTTTGTATATCATACATACATACAACATACATACATACATACATACATAAATACATACATACTCCACTGGTGCCTCAGCAGGGACTCGAGCGGCACGAGGGGCCTGTCGCCATAACAGATGTTGTACCACCTTAAGGTGTTGTTAGTGGGGATACCAGTGTTGTGCAGCGCAACAACAGTGTCGGTGCGACAATCTCCTTCTTTGTCGACACATGTGGGTCCTGGGTCGGTGTGGGGTCGAAGCACTGCGGTGTTGTTGTTGGTGTCGGTGTCGGACAATTGAGGTGTCGGAAATTTGCTGGTGCGGTCGCACGGTAATTTTGTGTTATTCGTTCAATTGATTTGCCAGTATTTTATGGTACCATTCAATTCATTTTTCAGTTTTCTATTGAATAATTCATATTTTATCAGTAGTTCTTTATTCGATAAGGCACTAGGCTACCGTCACTCATGAAAGCCTGCAATCTAGCTCGGCCCTGTCACTGCCGCTCCAATCACTCCCTGACATCTACATAATAACTTATTGTCAGTATTTTATGGACTTAACGAAATGTGGCCCTGGCACTTCTGTTAGGTTTAAAAACGGCGCGCCATGAACTGGACTCGAAGTTTGTTACAAGCAGAGGGGGTACGAAAGATGATGCATACCACCACAATGTGTGTAGGTGGCACACGCCATAAAATTCCTATTGACTACCACTAAATTGGGTTTCGTTCTCAGCCATCATGGCACTCAGAAGTTTTACCTAGAATATCGCCATACACCAAGGTGAAGCAGAGAGTCCAACCATTCCAACGATGTGCAAATCGATGTACCATGACCGTGTAGGAAATTTTGAGCTATTAGGGGTCTTTTTTAGCATGGAAGTTCCACCCAGTTTTGCCGAACGGACCCCTCTCCAGGGCCTATCTTACCTTGAATTTTCAAAACCACCAAAGTGTGACCAATTTCCATCAACTTTCATCATTTGTAACTTGCAATATCCCCTTTAGATTAAAGTCAAAAGGTAACCCGTGCATTCCCTTACCACAAAGCAAACAGATGTACCCCACATAATATTATGGACTCATTTTGAAGGATAACCTTTTTGGCGGAGGAATCTCCAAGCTAATGTGTGTTCCACCTATACTCTAGTTGGAGGCCACTTGCAAGTCGGCACGATTTCGATTACTGCTAAGAAATTGCAGTCCTCAACACCTCAAGCATCATACAGGGATGAATGTATCAACTATCAACTCAAAAGCATATTTTAGGGTGCAGCACGGTGTATCACAGGTGTAAGATAAGAGATTTGGATGGAGGAAAGGTGATTTCTGCAGTGAAACCCCCGTAGTGTACTTTCTCCTATGATAGTGTTGTGGTACCTAGTGCGCGATATTTTTGAACAAAGCAACCGATTTGGACTTTTCGAATGTTCAACTATTGACAAGAAAGTATTGCGTAGATAATGTAACATCTCTACCCAAGTTGTATACTGAATAACCCAAATAAGGGATTAGTCATGTGCTTAATGGAGACATGGAGTGTTACAGATTTCGCATAATGGTAGCGTAAAACTGTGACACCCCAAAGTAAATATTAGCAACCCAGACCAGTAGTGCAATTATCAATGTGTGGAAATGTTGTTTGAAGGTTAGTGTTAGGGGATGATTAGGGTGGGTAAATATGGTTAGAAGAGTAACTCGATGGTAGGACCATATGTTCATTCAGATGAGGGTTTGTGATGGTACACACAGGAATGTAGCTAGCCAAATTCTAATGCCGGCTGAAATTGATTCGAATTGCAGTCAATGTTCTAATTAGGTGACAATAATTTCATTTGACTGTTGTTGTAAGGGGGTAAAAGATGAATTTATCTTATTTCTGTTGCTGGTTGAAAGACCTGAATTTGCTGTGAGTCCTGTTTGATTAGGATGAGAAGCTGGCTACCACCAACCATCCACCAACCAGCATAGCGTACATCCCTGGGTACCCAGGGCAGGTGCTATTATATTAATTAATTGACGAGGTTAGGAGCCCTGTGTTTATGCGCATTCTTATGGACTGTGTTATGAATCCAGACATGCACATGTGTACGTCCCCATACAAGAAACCAAGGTTTTATTACCTTGTATTGTTTGAATTGGTGTGACAAGGTTTTTGTATGGCGCAGACCCCACACTCACTCAATCAAAAGGGAGCACTTCTTGAAGGCAACTAGCCGTATCCACCCACCCGCTTCCAATCCCCAGCCTCCTCTGGGCAGTGACCAGCCTCAACCCATCCCCACTCCCTGGGGTACCACCCCTACCATGAGCTACAGGGGCAACCCGTCGGGCGGCCCCAACCCTCCGATCCCGTACTGAACGAACACGGTGTAGGATCTTCTGTCGGGTGGTTTTCATATTATGTGGGCTTGCCTATTTGGGGGTGACGACAGTTAGAAAAAACAACTGCAGTCAGTGTTACTCTAACTTGTAACTTGACAACACATGTTCAGTTCTACCGGAATCCACAATCGTATAGTGCAGAAAGTCAGAAACCATATTCATATCAAGAACAAAAAATTTGGCAGTAAAACACCCAGGGCTGTCCGCGTCACAACCTCATAATATCTGGAATTGCCTTAAATTTCCATCAACCTTTATTATGTCCTCCTTTCCACCACGAGACTACCCATACTGTAGTAATCTATTTGTATCGACTGAATAAAACTACAATTGAAAGAAGAAATCTGTTGACAGATAGTATATTAGGTCAAAATCCGTAACTTCGTGGAATCTGTCTGGTCCCTGTGGCGAAACAATATTACGGGACGGGCCGACAGGCTTTATTTTTTAATTCGTGAACTGTGATTCACCATTTTCTCCAAGTAGAGGATTTGAGTGCTGTTAATTTCGACTGAAGTTCTTCTTGTAGATGATGTATCGAACAATGGCATTAATTTGCAATATATATCATCAATGCTTATTTTCCTCGAATATGGCGAAGGTGAATGTAGCTTTTAGCATCACATGATTAGAATCATTCTACATCTTAGAACTCTTCCCAGAAAAAAGGCTCTGATGGGTTCATACTTCACATAGTAAAAGTTGAATAGGCCTCTCGGTATAGCACAGACCGGGCTTGAACCAGGGTAGGGGCAGGTTCAGAACTAATAGGCAGTACTACTGAGGTTAGTCCGAGGCCCTAGAGTGCATATTCCTGAAATGGGACTGGTATTGGTTGTCACCTTTGAGTAATGTCCAAGCGTGCTGAAAGGTAATGTTTGTTATTTTTACTCTTGCAATTTCCCATACCTAAAACCGTTTACCAAAATAAACATACTAACCTGCTTTATGTGTTTAAAAGGTCCTCATCCCTCAACACTGTTGTCAGGTGTTGGTGTCGGGTGTTATTGTCGGTGTCGGACCAACACTGTTGCATAATACATCCGGTACATACAATACATCCCTACTACATCATGCCCTACATCCTACTACAACTACATACATACTACATACTACCTACATACACATACATACATACATACCATACATACATGCTGAGCAGACTGCACTCATGATTTTGAACTTCTGTTAACGTCTATTCACACTCCCCCCTCGTGTCTACGTACATCGCTTCGGAATGTCGCTCACATAACAGACTTCCCTTAGGTTGACAGTTTTCATTGCTGTGCCCAAGGGACTTTTTACCTATTGAACACGCTATGAAGTAAAATTCAGATCTGTGATACTCGAATCGGCTGAATTTTCTTCAGCCGAGACATGTATAGCCACTTCGAGAAATTACAAGAAAACTCTCGGTTTCTATCACAAGCATGCTATCCTGAGAGGATATCAAGGGCAGCCAATTGAAATGTCAAACGATCGGTTTGTATTTTACCCTGTTCTCATGTAATGCTTAGAGAGACTCATTTTGAATGTCGGGAAATCTCCGCCGATGGGCTTCGGTAATAGCGAAGAACTGCATTACTTTATATTGGCCTATTCATTTAAAATTGACTTCCACTATTGTTTAACGTACCTTTATTATAGTCAAGATGGGTTTGCCACATTAAAGCAATCTGCTTGGCAATACCTTGCTGAATAGTAAAATCGATCCGCTGAGAGAAGTTTCTAATTCTTATAAGCATAATATAGGGGCGTGCTGAACCTAGCCAAGCGACGCTACATTTCTATACTATTTACACTGCCTTTCAGTCAGGCAGATACGGTAGTTGACTGAGACACCATCACCGGACAAACTTGTTATCACATGGAAAGGTTTCCTTGTATGTCTGAACAAACGATGACGGATTTTTAGAGGGAAAACGAAAGTAAGAGATCAATGTAATAAAAGCGCATCACGCTCTCATTATTCATCCCCCGTCGAACTTTAGCTCCTTTCCTTGACCTGAACCTGTTCGGGATGGCAATTTATTTGCTTGTGCAATGATAGGAAAATGTACCGATTATCTTGATAGTATGCGGCCTGAAAGCTTTTCATCCCTTACCGAATCTTGGTCATGTCTTACCCTTGAACGGTACTCTATAAGAATGTTGGCACATTGACAACCAGCGTTTTCATGCAGATTGACAAACCTAATCTGTTAAATGTTAGATGGCAGGTACGGTTATGACTGTGTGATTTATAGATATCCATTGTAATGATAGCATGATTTATTGCTGGTACACATCCCGCAGGGAGGACTCCTTGCAGCTGCGTGTGCCACATAATTTACCCTTCCTTGCCTCTCAGTCGTAAATACACGAATGTTGACCTCTTCGAATTCCCTAAGAAAAAGCCCTGAACGAGAGACATTTTTCGTGAGTCGAAATGAGGTACTTTATGGCACTCTATAAGCATGCACAATCGGTTTTATGTTTATCATTTATATCATAGAATAATTATTAACATATAGAAATGCATTGCCAAACTAACAAATACACATGTTTCACATGTCATATGCGTCACTATACGATAATTTTGCATAGGACTGGAGGGCGCCCCTGCATTATCAGTTGGGAACTCTTTAGATAATATCTTACCGACTTGAAGAAATGATACCGAACTAGCGAACAGACTTGTTCACATTTTTACATGAAGTCACCAATAACATCTAAAGGCTATATGTCCCCCCTAAAGTAACGAAACGTGGTTCAGCATTCAGCTGGGCCAATACATCTAATATAAACCAATTGTTAGAAGTATCCGTATAACCGATCTTTTTGACATAGTAATTGAGTAGAATTACGTGAATGATTCGTATGATGTGATTGGCGGTCTCTTTGAATGAAATTTTCTTTCAGCAAACTTTCCATGTTCTAATATATCCCCCGAAATGAAATAATTGAAGTTGATATTAATGTTTCAAATATAGGCCCCGTTTCAGGTAAAGATAGTTCGATAGGAGTATATTTCATCGACCGGGCGATTCTCTGAGTTGGTAAACAATCGAGTTTTGCTCGAGGTTCGTCTTGTGTCTGGATCATTTCAGTGCTTGTTTGGCACTGTCGAATGAAGGCGCATTTCCTGAAGGCGAATTAGGAAAATGTGGAGCATCAATTGAGAATGTATGACCTCAAAGGAATTCACAAGGCTTGGCATCTGCTGTGCTACCATAGTAAGTTACGTACTCTATGTGATGACGATATCATCGAGTTGACTATCAAAAAGTTACACAGGCTGTTCTTTCGCTGTTTGGTCTTCTGGTCATCATAAGTAACACCGATTTACGACTGCGGATCACCCGGATCACCCGGCCAAGGGTGCTTTATCATTGTCGGGTAATGTTAAATTGGCAATGCTAAACCTAAGCTCTAAATGTGGTTCCGTTCATACTGTTATTCTGGTGAATCCACTTATTCACCTCGTGGATTGGGGAATCCACACAAGTCCCCGAATAACTGGGATTGCTGGCCGCAGGATCCCAGGATCCATGGTTAGATGGATGGATACCTTGTATCGGTGTCACCGTACGGTAAATATAAAGGATATGGAAGGGAAGTACGAAAGCGAGGTCTTCAGGCGCAGTTCTCACGACTATCACAACCGCTTCTTGTCGTCACCACATAATTAAGCTCGGCAGTCCTCGGAATTAGGAAAATCGTTTCCTGAGCCATTGCTACAATCCCGAGGGCTGTGAATGACACATTTCGAAGCATACAAGAAATGAAATCGCTCAAGGAAGGAAAACCAACAAGTCACTGATTCCAGTGAGACGGTCTTTGACAAGCAACGGAGCCGCGGGTAGGAATCGATGTGATACACTGCCGTCGAGGAAACCCGATAGACATCGGGATCCAAGTGCAGGAAACCAACCATATGTGTTACTTCCTGGTAAGAGCATGAATTTTCTCACACAATTTTTACACAATGTAGTTGGTACAGGGGCGGGCGCACAGAGGGGGCAGGGAAGGGCGGCCGACCCTCTTCCCTAGGGGTTTGGGCCGAAAAAAATAAAATCGACAGAATGATGTTTTAAGCACAGTTTTCGTCGGGGAGGGTCGGTGAAGTGTCCAAAATACGTTATTCCACTTAGGTTATTATCTATTCGTTCTCATCGAGAGTCGAATCGAGACTCAAACTGTTGCTGTAATGTAGCGTTCGCAAATATAGCGTATGTTTACTGTTCTGAGAACACTGTGGTCATATGAGCCATCGTTTGTTAATATAGGTGAAAGGACTCAATGTTAAACTTGCAAAATTTCAGCATTTTTTGAAGGTAACGGCTGAAGTGAGTAAAATATCAGGGTTTTTTTGCAGCTTGATATATTGTGGATATTCTGATTGAGCCTGCTTCTAATTGCTTTCCTAGAGTGATTCTATTTGGAATTACAGAAAAAATAACTAACAACTGTCATTTTGCTTTTATTTATTTACCACCATCTTTAGCATAACAATACATGCATTTTTCTCAAAAAAAAGTAAGCCTGCCTACCTGTCATGGGCGTCAAACAGGTGGGGGACGGGAGGGGGGGCATATCCCCCACTTTCAAAAGTGGGGGGGATATCATTTCGTTCGTCCCCCCCCCCCCACTTTTCCGGACAGTAATAGAAAATCAAGGCACATGCCCGACTTAAAAATGATTCAATTTTTGTCTAACAAACAATAATCGCGTTGGGAAATGTGTCTCTTAAAGTCCACTAATTCTAGGTGCGGACCCCAGGTGAAGATCTGAACGAATAGGCGGAAGTCGAAAGCTTACCCATTTTCAACGAGTCCTCGACGTTTAAATGAATAGCCAAACGGCTAAATTTTTCAAGTGTTCGCGCAATAGCGTTTTCTTCCAGGCGTTTTTGGCTAAAAATGCGATGTACTGCTTCGAATCATTTGGTTCCATCGCCTATATCAGAAGCTTGTGGGGCAGACTGCCTCCCTCCCCCACCCCTAAATTTCTCTGCGATGAAAAATTCCGGGCGAAAATTCGTGGAAATATTGGAAGGAAAATAGGAAAGTGAAAAAAAAAAAAAACTTCTTCGATAGAATGCCGGAAACATGCAAAATTTTTCGCGCAATCCGCGCGCGCTGGTAGACCCCCAATGATGAATGTCAAATTCGGCACAAATTCCTGATCCCAAATTGGAACGGTCACGTACGCCTATGGCTTTTTCCCTTCAATCCCCCAGGGACCGTTCGGCAAAGCCAGATAGAAAAGGAATAAAAATACCATGTGTGTATTCGGTAAATCATCTTAATATGCAAAATGACAACTTCTTTGTCAGTCTCTTACTCAAATTACACGTGAATGGGTGCCTATTGAGCTGCAAGTGCCGTTTCCGGCGATCTGGGGGGTATGGAAAATTGAAATTTTTATAGGGGGACGCTTCGCGCCAACTGAGGGTGGCGCTCCGACTTAGATGGTATTGTATTCGATGTGTCCCCCCACTTTTCAAAACGGATCGACGCCCCTGCTACCTGTACAGAAGTGGGACAGTTTCATCAAAGGCTTTTTTTTCAGGTGTATCGAGTGAAATAGACCTGCCTTGAAAAATTGTCATGCATTTTAATTTTTTTCAAGAAATTTATGGATTTTTGTCAAAACTCGTTGACGTAATACACTTACAAAATGCATCCAAATGTGGACCATTTTGGTCCAAGCAGTATTAATGACTCAAAAAATCGGGACACCCCTCCCCGTAGACCCCTCCCCAATGTTCAGACATCCACGCCAAATCGCCCCCCCCCCAATCGTAAAACCCTGGCGCCGCCCTTGAGCTTGGATCTTGAAGAAAATTAATGGAAACACTTCGCTGGGTCATTATCCCAGCCGTCAGCTCGGATTAGAATTGCCGCATTCAGAACTATTTCTTTCTAGATAGCCCGGGAAAACCATGGTGAGCTATAGGTATGGATTCAGTGATGGTACAGCAGGACCCTACATCTTGGATTCAAAATGGCAGCAATTGGAAATATAGGGACGAGCAAAGGAGCGATTTAGGTGCGCTAGTGAATCCTATAGGTTTCACAGTAATATAGCAAAAAAAAATCCACTAGTCATTTTCATGATATCTGGGCGAATAGGTTATCAGTGAAGTTATTTTGAAATACAAGGTTGCTGCTGTATTAAGGATCCTTGTGAAGTATTTCGTGGCATTTGTTGACATTTGTTGAGAATGTTTCTCATCAAATTTCATCGCGTTGTAACACTTCCCAGCTACCAAGATTTCTACGAAGACGGTCAGATTCAAGATGGGCTCATGACCTTTTAAAATTCATTCAGTACCGCATAAACTGTATTGCTGTCAACTTTTCCAAATTAATCATGAAAAAAAAAATTGTCAAAAAAGTCAAGAGAGAATCCAAGTTGATTTCCATTAAAGTGACCTACCATGGTGTTTCACGGTGACACAATGTCTTAGACCCAAGAGAGATATACTACGGTGAGATTCAGGTAGCACAAATCCATCTATGACCAGCTAATCGATGCGTGAATCAGGTTTCCGTAACCGCTGTATGGGTCCGATCGGCATCTAGGTAGGATAGGTCTGAGAATGAGCTTCAAGATAAGAGGCAGGAGAGTCCGATGGATAAGGTGAAGAAGAGTGGCGATATTCACGATATTCCACGAGATGCATCTATAACGTGCTTACATGAACAATTTCAGTACGAACTATAACTACTGTACTGAGACGTAACCACAAGTCGATGGGGCCGAACAAATGGCCCATTGAACAAAGCAGTCATAGACACTGGCTCTGGATCCGAGATAACAAATATATAAACCCCCCCAATACATACCATGCCTATCAAAATATATTGATGAACACATTCAATAACAATGTCCTAGTCTATTGGCATCAGTCGCTCAAACATCAATACCTAAAACCTATGAATAGGATTCAGTTCAGTTGTTTTTTGACTGCTACATTGAGAATTCAAAATACGAACGATAACCGTAGACATGATAATGGATGACTCCGAGGAAGACTGTTACGTGGAGGTCGATCCATGATGTATTCCCAATGAACCAAGAAACTATTGTCGTACAATGTGCCAGGAATACCACAGGCCACAATAACCCACAGTACCGAGTTGATTGAAATATTTATATTGTCCTAATGATGTTTGTGTACGGACCCTCTGTTTTTTTTTTTTTTTTTTTTTTTCTCTGAAAACGGACCCATGTATCTGAATCGGCCCATATGCATATAGCGATACAGCCGAGCTGTGATAATTCCTAGGGGCAGTGAACTATACGTTAGGGGCAAACAGGATTGATAGGATCTATCGTGCGTCTCCATAGATCTATGATTGTATAAATAGGTGTATATCCAACACCATGAATGTTGAAGCACCAGCTTTACTTGGCTTATGACAGTCATGCTAGAACATGGACATTGTCCCCTCTTTTTATCGGAGCCTCATAAAGGTATGTGGAGCATTCTATTGCTTCGCACGCTGCATATCACAAGGCCATACTGCTCCTAACATCTTCAAACTGTCAAACGCAGGGCCTCTCACATTAGATGTTGTATACGTACCTGTCGGATCTGTGGTATAACCTAAGGTCATCCTCTAGCGGTGTTCATACCGAAGACTCTGATAGACGTGATACGGTACGGGGAACTGGGTAGGCCTAGTGACTATTGCTGTCACGGACGATCAATAATTACTGGATTTCTTGTTTTAAATCTGGTATTAAATTAAAACATATTAGGTTCAGACTAGATTTGGCATTTACATTCACCATCGTAGGACCCTAAAATGCAAAATGCAAAATTAATGCCAACGGCGTTTATTGTGCGAGCATATCGCATTACACCAAAATGCACAAATTGACAAGTAATGGAAACCATAACGAACACCCTAGCTAGCGGAGCTAGGAATATAGGGGCACTCAACGATGACTGGACTGTTCATTATTTTAATTGACGTTCAAGATAATATGAATAGATGTGTCACAGCTAGAATTATCCATTGAAATTGAACTTCCTCGTCGTCAGCCGCGATCGATGAAGTGTAAGTCAATGGTCGCTCTCGATGAGCAATGGGACATTCACCACTAGTCAACGGAAATGGGCAGTCCTTGCCCATCATAGTTTTTACACAATTTAGAAAATTCACCTTGTACCACAGTGAGCTATTGCTACCATGCTGCCCCTGATAGGCTAATAAAATACAAACAATAGCAATGATTGAAGTGTTCTTGCAATCAGTGATTAGAAGGGGGGGGGGGTCTGCGGTCTACCGCAGCTGAACACATTTCACGACGGCCAATAGAATAATTACAATGGGAAAATAGGTGTTACAACATAGCCGCAAGTTTAAATACGACAGAGGTAATATTGTGAAGGAGGCAGAATAACATACTCCATTGCGCAATAGCATGGCGTCACAGTTGATAATACGGATAACTCCATACGTATTTTGTTGGTAGATTAGGTTGGGTTGTTTTGTTATTGTTCTTCCTACAAAAGTTATATCGAAAGCTACCAACCCACTACAGAAATTCCTCTTGTGATTAGTTTTGAAGTGAAAATAATGGGTAAATTTGAATTATTATTAGGAATATTCGCGGGGATGTGTAATGTGTATGGATATGACACCATTTATTAGTGCATTGATGGGATGCTTTTCGATCTTTCATTAAGAACACACACAATTAAACACACACACACACACACACACCCCCCCCCCCCCCCCCCCCCACACACACACACACACACACACACACACACACACACAGCCCCCCCCCCCCCCCCACCCCACACACACTTCGAAGGGTCTCGAAACTCATGAAGCATGAACGTCGATAGGGCTGGCACATTTACTCTTTTCTCCCGCTATGTTTTACTCAGTGCATAACTTAGTATTAAATTATTATTTTTGCTGAATTACTAATACAATTCTACAAGACTCAATTTGGTGACCTTTGTGTTTGTGTGGTCACTTGTTAATATGTTTGTTCGTCGCGTGGACTGCGGGTTAACTCGGTAAGCCTTCTTTTGTATCCGACAGCCGTATTGTGTTTGCGAATTGGTAGTGTTGTGAGTGCTTTTCCCGTTACTCTTTTTTTTTTTAGTTTTGCATTATTATATTTCCAATGGTAGGCCCCTACTTATTCTCATGCTCTGTATTTTGTCTTCTATTTTTTGGCTGATATAGGAGGGAAGGAAGGCTGATAGCCTGTCAGGGTTGCGATATGTGGCTTGAGTTTTGGAAGTCGGTCTGAGTTTTAAGGGGGTGAGCTTTGAGGGAACTAAGGCGGATGGGTATTCTTTATAGAATGTAAGAAGTGTCATAGACTAGCTAAGCTTGAAGCGAGGCTTTGGGGGGCAAGTGAGAGTCAGTGGGAAGAGGTTAGGAGGGGCGCAGCTGCCGATACAACGGAGGTAGTGGTTGGTCATGCCTTGACACTAGGAATGGTTTGTGTGCTGCAGTTGAGGAGGAAGGCAGGGGGTAAGTTGGATGGCGTGGGGTCGGGTGTGAGTACAGAGGAGGGGCGAAAGTCAGAGCCGGTGGTTCCAGTCGAGTGGATGGAAGTGAAGTGGGACTGTGGGGGAGGGCTAAGGTTGAAGGAAGTGTTTGCTGGTGGGGGATTCGATTGTATGTTGACAGGGACTTTAGTCGCATAGATAAGCTAAAAGCGCTACGCGTGTTTGTCTTCCGGGAGCAAGAGTGGCGGATATTAGTGAGTAGGGTTAATAGGATCGTGGGAGATGTGGAGGTGGTGGTTGTCGATCTAGGCACTAATAATCTCCGGGGTGACAGTCAGAAGTCCTAAGATCCCGATTCCGTGAAGTGCTGTGCAGGCTGAAGTCCACTAGGTCGAAAGTCGCGATTGGTGGCATTCTACCTAGGTTTGCCGGTCGGTTGATGGTAGGACGATAGCGGGTCCCAACAGGTGGTTAGGAATTAGAGTGGCTGTGGATGTTTCGTGTTTCTGGGGAAGGAGGGATCTTTTCGCTAAGGATGTCTTCACCTTATGGTGCGGGGGTCAGTGTTAGGCAAGGTGGTAAATGTCTGCGTGGAAGGGGTGTTAAACTAAATTTGGGGGCGAGGGTGTCTGGTGTCCGAGCTTTGGCAGGGTTTTAATAGGAAAGCTAGCAGTGGAAGGTCTGGCCAAGGTCAACAAGGCGATGGATTTAGCAACTGTCGTTGTCTGTGCTAATGTTCAAGTTCCGGAACAAGTTTGATGAGTTGCAGATTTTAGTCCAGGGAACGCAAGCTGACGTCATTGGTATTACGAGTCGTGGGGAACAGTGATGATATTTCCACAGCCAATGTTCACCTTCCTGGTTATGTGTTTATAGGCAAGATAGGACAGATAATCATCCTGGCATTGGTGGTGGAGTTTTGTTGTATGTGAGGTCTGACATTGAATAGTTTTGAGAAGGCCCGATCTTGGTGTAGTTTTGTCAACTCTGTTTGGTGTGAAATTCCGTCTAAATCATCTGGTATTCCCAGTTCTTTATAGTTGGCGTTGGTTACCGTTCTCCAAATAGCTCTGAAGAAAACAACTCTCTTCTTTCCGACAATTGCTTTTCGAAGTTTCTAGGAAGAGTCAATTCATTATGGGTGATTTCACTTATCCAGATATTCTTGTCTGATGGGACTAGGGCAGTCATGGATCTTGCTTTTCAATGTCAACGCAGGATTGTTTCCTTTCTCGGCCGTACATTTTCCTAAAAGAAAGCATAATATTTTGGATTTAGTTTTGAGCAGTGGTCCAGCATCTGTAGATAATGGAGAGAGATTGGTAAGCTCAGTGCAAGTTCTCACGATTATTTTAGCTTCAATGGTCTTGTTTCGTCAATATCCCCAGCGTGTAGGAGCTTGTTCCTTTTTCGCGAAGGCCAATGGCGATGGCCTTTCTAGGTTTTTTAACGAAATAGATTGGCGTAAATTGTTTTAGAAAGTAACGAATGCGGTTGACTCTTGGAATGGTTTTATTGAAAGGGTTAACGAGGTTATGAAAGTTTACGTTCTGCAGGAAAAAACGTCGCAGTAAGAACAAGAGGCCTCTGGCTGAATAGGGAAGTTTTCCTGGCCATCAAACGTAAGCGCAATTTATGGCGACTTATCGTTTTCTGGGTCCGTGTCTGATCATGAGCATTTCAAAGTTCAGCAAAAGCCTGTCCAGCGTTAGTTCTGGTGCTAAAACTCGATTTTTGAGAGGAAAGAATTGCCTCTAATATCAGGGAATCCTCGGCATTTTTCTCTTATGTGAGGGGGAAGACAGGAAAGTCAAGGACATAATTGGTCCTTTGATAGATTCCGACTTTGGTAGTACAATCAGCGATAGCCAGAAGGATGGCCTAAGGTTCTCAATAATTATTTCTCTTCTGTTTTCTCATGAAAAAACGGGGAATAATTCTGGTGACCGAGTTGTCGGGGTTTCTCCGCACAGTATTGGTAATGGTGTGCTCGCCTGGTTAGTAAAGGAGAAACTGCAGAAGCTTAAAGTGATAAAGCTCTGGTCCTGACGGAGTTATCCTTTCTTACTAAAATCCTTGCCGACGAGTTTGCCTATTCCATTAGCTATTATTTCAATAAGACTCTGCCAAGAAGGTATTGTCCGGATGATTGGAGGAGACAGAAAGTTGCTCCTATTTCAAGACAAGTAACAACGGTCTCTTACTGGAATTACAGGCCAGTCAGTCCTACTATTTTTGTCTGCAAGGTGTTGGAATCAAATCATTCGGATTCATATGGTTGATTATTCAAATGAGCATAGTCTGATTAGGGATTATCAGCAGGGTTAGGAAAAATCGTTCGGCTTGACTAATTTTGGAATTTATGGAAAATGTAAATGTTCTGTTGACAAACAACGGCAATGCGTTTGATATAATTTTCGGGACTTTCAGAAAGCTTTTTGACAGGTTCCGCATGAGCGTCTCTACCTCAAGTTGGAGAGCTTTGGCATTGAGGGGAATTCCTTAAGTGGATTCGTGCGTGGCTCATTAATAGGGAAAAACGAGTGTACTTAATGGGCGGTCGTTCCTTGGCCAAAAAGGTACTATGGGTGTTCCCCAGGGATCGGTCTCGGGCCGTTCTCTTTCTGGCGTATATTTGACGATCTTGACGGTTCTGTTCATTCCAGGGTTAAGAAGTTCGCGACGATACCAAGTTGTATCGGGAGGTCGGTTCGAATGATGATCCTGAAATTGTTCAAAGGGTTCTTGATATGTGGGGATTTCAAATGGTCTTACGACTGGCAAAGGTTTCACTGTCGACAGTGCAAAGTTATGCATGATGGATTTCACAATCGCAACGATTCCTTCAAGTTAAATTGGCCAAATTTCAGGAGGTGATGTCAGAAAAAGATCTTGGGTTTGTTTTGATTATTCTTTGCAACCTTCTAAGCAGTGTGCCGAAGCTTGCCTAGAGAGGTAATTGGATTCTGGCTTGTTAGACGACACTTCAGTTTCCTTGATAATGATATTGTTGTCAGCGTTAAGGCATGGTGAGACCGCCATGGGAATATTCCTACAAGTGTGGAATCCCTACTTGCAAAAGAAAGCAGTGAATTGAAAACGTTCAGCGTAGGGCAACTCGAAGATTGGCTTGTCTGAAAAATTTATCCTACGAAGGAAGATTAAGGCGTCTCGGTCTAACTTTAATGGAGCTAAGGCGGAATTCGGGGTGCTGATCCGGTTTCAAATTGTCAGGACCTAGAGCTGTCCTTCCACTACTTCTTTGATGTTCAATGTTACTGCAAATTAGAGGCCACTGTCAGCTTCGTGGCAAGCGCTGCAGATTGGACAATTCGTTAAAATTCTTCTAGCAGAGAGTGATCAATGGAGTGAGAATTGTATTCATGAAAATGTTGTTCTCTCGAAGAGTTGAATGCGTTCAAGAACAGTCTTATTTATTTTTCCGGAATCACGGCGATTATTTAGTGGTTTGGTTCTTTTTCTTTATGGATGTTGGGCTCCGGGGTGTTTATGAGGATTTTGTCCTTTGACCTTATTCAACTAAACTAAAACTAAACTAGACAACAAGACTAATAACCCAATACAATTAAAACTATAGCCATGATCCTACATGAGCTTGTTCAGGCAAAATAGAACCCAGCCGTCATATTTATTATCCATCAGTAGTTCCAATGGTAGACTCACCCGAAATCAGGATACATACGTACTATTTATATAATCATAATATAAACTAAATAATAATAATAATAATAATAATCTAATAATAATACTATTAAGAATAAAATCATCATCATCATCATCAAACTCATCATCATCATCATCATCATCATCATCATCATCATCATAAAAACATAATCACAGCATAATCATAATAATCATAATAACTAATAAATATTCTAAAAACATTATAAATAACCCATCGTTTTTAAGCCTATATAGCGCTTTTTTCCACGTCGCCGGACATGCTCAAGCGCTTCAACATATAATTGACAAATCTATTTCTGAGACCTTCTTCTGCTTTACTTGTACTGGGAATTTCCGCTGAGAATACATACATTGACAGGTAATGTTCTAGAACACATTTGTTTATTCTCCTCATGAGAACCCCCCCTCCCCCCCCCTCCCCCCCCCCCACCCCCCTACAAGTGTTTTCATCATCAATCAACACATCCCCTTCAAGTTGGTACATGTGATTTTCATTTGTAACTTTTTAGAACCTTTTCAATCTCATTTTTCCTCCACTTTCCCACAGAAAAATCCAATTGAGATTATTAAAACAAATATACGTTGGCTCCACTTGTTAGCTATTGTTCTAGAACTCATATTGAGCATCTATGCAAACAGAAATACGGAGGTCTTGAATTAAAATCTTTGTCAGATGTTGCTATTGCCGTGAATCGCAGGGGAGATAGACTCGACCATTGGCCATCCACATATATACCAGTTCATCCCCCCCCCCTCCAAAAAAAGAGTAATGGGTAATTATTCAAATCAACAAGCCTACAGCATCCACTGTCTTACATGACACGGCGTGCCCACAGGGGAAACGATCAAGCACTGTTCTGTACCCATTCTCGTATTTTTCTCAGGCACCCGCGAAGCTCCGCACCATACACGTTCCCACTGGGTCATGTACATGCATACCATGAAAGGCGCGCCATATACCCAAGGCAGTTGCAGTTGCCTCTTGCCATCCCGTCGTCCGAGACCACGGTCTAGTCGTTGGCACTACCATTGGTTTGCAGAGCGAGAGAAGATACAGAGAGTATAGCTGGGTGAGACGGCTCGCTGTCGGGCGCTGGTCCTGGCCTAGTCACTTTGTACGTTGAATGCAAAGATACCCAAAGAAGATGCGGTGTAACCAGTATGCATCATTCCATAGTTGCATCCATTCCACAATCGTACTGCGTGGCCTGGGTACTCCATTAAAATTGTTCTGTGAACGTCTATTCGCACTCTGAAGTCTTCATCTTAAATCACATACGTTCACTTACAACATCAAAGATTTCCGTTAACTGACGGTGCTCATGGTGACCGTTTTACCTATCGAAAAACTGACTTACATCATGAAGTCCAATTCAGATCTGTGAATGAAGATCTCTCACGGAATTCTTGTTGCCGATACCATTAATACACTTCAGAATTAAAACATCCAATTATCCTGTTTCTTTTCATGGCATGTTCTCCTGAGAGGACATCAAGAGTCAGACAAACTTTGAAAGTAAGTTGAGTCTTTTTGTTTTTGTTTTTTGGTGTACTCCTGTATGTTCAGAGAGACACTGGAACGAGTACTCATCAGGAATGTATTGAAATCTGTTCCAATAATCGACGGATAACGTCGAATTCCCAGTTGCCACGAGCATGCCAATAGTAATAGCGTTTGAAGGCAGCGTTTAAAGGCTCAGATATATTGCCATTACTAATTGCATCAGGGTTTTGTGTTCGCCATAATGGCCCTCCGCCCGAAGACGTTCACGTTAGCGCAGCGAAATAACTACCTAATAAATTGTCTGATTGAGTCAACATTTTACACATATGTTTGTCATATAGGAATCTCGGGATGGGTTCGAAAGTGGTCGTTGCCTGATGTCTCAGACCAGGTTATTCACATAATTTCGGTGTTATTCAAATTTGTCCAATTTCAATGAATATTGGTAGACGTAGTTTATATCTGATCCCGACAATTGCCATTTGCCTTCATTTTGAATTCATCGGAGGTCCATATTTGCCCCACTTGGCAACCCTTTCAACTTTGTCGGATTCAAACGGAATTTTATGATGGTGATCTTCGGGTCACGGAGATCCTAAACAAATGAGATCCATTATTTCTCAAATGGATGCCCCTACCTGGACTGCGAGCGTAATACAGCGGATGTCTAGGCTTAATATGGAATCGATTTCTAATTTGGGATTATGAGATTTTAACCCTATCCATTTTGCTTGTTGATAACATTTCTGAATCCTAAATTGTGCTGTAGGAGTTACTTTATTTTTATTCTTATTTATATGTATATTTTTGTGATGGGTCCACTTCCTGGACTGTGTTCTCTGGCGGGGTCAAACCTAGAAATAAAAAGACATCGGTTGGCCCGCTTCGGGTTGGACTAAATTGCTATATTTCGTTATGCGTAAATGTACCACTCAATAAATTGTTCGAATGAAACTTCTCTGAGCAGAAACAGACCATGCATTGGAGGTTTGTTCAAACTTGAATGTAACAGTATTCCTGTCATTTGTTACACTGACGCGATACTGAAATGCCAATACTGAAATGTCAACGAGCTCTCTCGTTTTAACCACTCTTGTAAACGTCTCCCAAGTAGGGTCACAATCAGGTTAAAGGAGTGTCCTCCTCCCGCCATACTTCATGCGAATAAAAAAAACATCACCATCGAGTTGGTGAAAAAAATAAGTGTATTATCATTTGGGGGTCTATCACGTGTGGTATATAGATAATGTTTTATGTGAAAAAGCAATATCCCCTCAAGTCCCAGTAATTAAACCCATGGACTATTGCCAGCACCTGCTGCCATTCCTGTGCGAGTCCCAAGTCTGTCTACTAAATGGCAAAAGCACAGTGAAATACAAACCACTCTATTTACATTTCAATTTGCCTGCCTCTGATGTCATTTGAATAGCAAGCTTGCCAAGGAAACAGGAAGTGGATTTTTTTTTAATTTTCTGAAGTGCTATAAATGTCTCAGCTGAAGGAATTTCACGAGTCATATTCACGATTGGAATTTTATCGTCGGTATGAATCAGCTGTTGGATGGATGAATCTTTCTCGTTGGGCCCCAACCGAATGAATGTCTGTGATGTGAGCAACATCATTTGATCGATGCACGCAGACGTGGGAGTGAGAAGACACGTTTCAGGAGACCGAGTGGCCGGCGTTTGTACGTGTGCATATATAGGTATGGCCATGGAAAAGAGTCTCTCCTTGAAGGCTAGTGAAAGCGCGGAACATACTTTGGAAATTATGGTTCCTCCGACTAGTATAAGAAGGAAATTTATCCCCCGAACTGATGTTCAGTTGAGAGTGAGACAAACCTTCTCTAAAGCCCAATTCATACTTCACCGCCGGCCACTAAGCGGAACGGAAATTCTGGACGCCGGCCGTACGCCGGCCAGAGTTCACTGAAAGTAGGGCACGCGCGTCTCGCCGGCGGACTCGTTTCCGGTCTGTTTGGTGACGCGCGTTTTTTCAAAACGTGTTCCGTTCCGTTTGAGATGAATCAGTTTTATCTTTTGACGGCGGTGACTGCGGAACGCATTGCATTTATGGAAGTCCAAAAAGGAATTAACAAACAAAACTTACTTTAGGGGCTGAAAAAAACGAGATTGCAAGTATATGGTGTGAGATTTTGGCAAAATAAATACAACTCTGTTGAATGGAAAATTAAAATTAGGCATAGCTGTTCATAATGCCTTGCAGGTTTGGAAGGGTAACACTCCTATATTCCGACCTCCCAATATTCCGACCTCCCAATATTCCGACCTCTCTTTATTTCGACCTCCCTGTGTTCCAGCCTCCATAATGTTTTAAATAATCGAGCGTCATAGTTTTATTGAACCGTGATGAGTGTAGTCGACTCAGATGAGATAATGTCGCTTTCCATTCCCACCCCTCTTTCACCCTCGGTGTGGGAAGGGGCGTCTCATCTTCCGACCAGTCGGAATATAGAGACATTTTCATCGCTAAAAAATCTATATGCTCCGACCAGTTCCAATCAGTCGGAACACAGGGAGGTCGGAACACAGAGACGATTTTATTTTCGAATGGAAACGTCTCTATATTCCGACCAGCCAGAACATGGGGAGGTCGGAACATAGAGAGGTCGGAATATAGTGACGATTTTTTTTCGAGTGAAAAAACGTCTCTATGTTCCGACCAGTCGGAACATAGGAAGGTCGGAACATAGAGAGGTCGGAATATAAAGAGGTCGGAATATAGAGAGGTCGGAATATAGAGAGGTCGGAATATAGAGACGGTCTTTTTTTTCGAATAAAAAACGTTTTCATGTTCAGACCATTTGGAACATAGGGAGGTCGGAACATAGGGAGGTCGGAACATAGAGAGGTCGGAATATAAAGAGGTCGGAATATAGAGAGGTCGGAACATACAGACGATTTTTCTCTCGAATAAAAAAAAACTCGACTCTGTTGGAACATAGGGAGGTCGGAATAGAGAGAGGTCGAAATATCGGGATGTAACCGTTGTAGTAAACTAGCATATCGTTTACTGTGGGTTTCCCCGAACGGTAACTATCTGCCTACACTCTGCTGCGAAATCCAGAACCCCACCCACCCCCTGGCTATGATCGCCGTGTTACGACAAGCCTTCAGCTGGGGACACAGGGGACATCAGTGTCCTCGGTGACTCATCAACGGAGTGGGATACCTGGAGTAAATAAAAGTCAGTAATAATCGAACACGAGTTTTTACTTCTTTACTTTTTTATGCTTGTATATTATACGACCAGTTATAAGCACCTTTCATTTCAATAATAAGAATAATAATAATAATAATAAGAATAATAATAATAATAATAATAATAATAATAATCATAATAATAATAAAAAATAATAATAATAATAATATAAAATAATAATAATCATAATAATAATATAATAATAATAATAATAATTAATAATAATAATAATAATATAATAATAATAAAATAATAATAATAATATAATAATAATAAAGCGCTGATTCAAAGCTGCATGGACCAACATTTTGTTTCCTCACAACGTAGTGTCATAGGCCTCATCGGCCTTGGGAAACAAGGAATAGAGCCTCTGCAGTTCTGATGGAGTCACCAAATTTTGGTTTTGTCAGTTTTACTGAATAGCTAACCGACCATGACTATTTCACAGAGAAGGAATTGTGCAAGAATAGTTCCGTTATACGGATATCTGAAACCAGCTGTAAAACATTGGGATTGATTCGGCGGAGTCATCAATTAAGAGGACACCCGTCTGCCAGTCACGAGAAATGAAAATGGGCTGTGCCATAATTACTCCGTCGGCTTATCGAGTCAGGTCTTAGCCCACGTTTTAATTACAAATACCTCCGCAGTTCGGTGTACTGTATATGGCTGTCCAAGGTAATGTGCTAACCTAAACCATTCAGTCAATTGGATAATGCTTGCCATACCGCTATACGACGTTGGCAAAAGATTGACCAGTATTTAGTCATTGATTTATTAGTTTACGTGAATGCCTTTATGAAGTCGATCCCTGTTAGGGTCATACTGCTATCACATACAGGCAAGCTATATACTCCGGGTGATGTTCCACTCAAATGCAACTGGCAACCCAATTTATTGTTCTCGCCGAAGCCCGAGGAGACTTTGTGTTCTTGATATCGTATTAGTAAGTGGTGATGACTGCTTGTATTCAGGTACACTGAAGAACGGTATAAGTGAGATATTTTCTGGGACCTTTATAGGTGGATATACATATCATGAAGATGCCCTTTATTTATCAGCATGGATTGCATGCATGTTGATGAGTGAGCAGGACTCGATATGATCCGTGGGTATGAATTTTCTTCCAACTTGTGTTCTTTGACATCAGTGAGGAGTCCAAGGACGTAGAAGAGTCACTATAGTATGAATGAATCGATGTCCAATACTAAAATAGGAGAGGGGGGGGGGATGAGTTTTATTGAAATATATACTTTCAACACTGTGAATGAATGAGTGAATGTTGTATTGATTTTCACACTTGGGTACTTAATTGTCTGTACAATAAATAGCTAAGTTATCTTTCGACAACGAAGTAGCCAGTTTATCCAACGAGGTCTCTATCCATTTGGATAGAAAGCTCACAATATCACTGATAATCACGACTGCATTTCGTGCAGTGTACTAACCTCGCCGAACGAGGTAAACTGTTCCACAATTTAGGAATTAGAATGAAAGTCCTTCATCAACAAATTTAAAACAACATTCTACATCACAATGGTTAGGGAGGCGGATTAGCTCAGTCGGGAGAGCTCCAGACTGCAAAACCATTGATTGCGAGCCAAAATTTGACGTTCGAGGACTTTTCGCAGTGCTGTGGACAAGCATGTCTCCTGAAATGTGTCACGCCACCTACGCGTTTAAGTGGGTACCCCGTGAGGTGACTTGTGAGAGTAAGGAGCGTTGTATGGAACAGCTACCCATGGGAAGTTCCCCAGCGAACACGACAAAGTGACGTACTGAGATGATGCGTCGGTTGAGAAAACGCAAGAGATGCGTGCTGTATGAAACGAGTGCGACAAGTCACTAATAATCAGGCGGTGGTAGGTAATCGATCTGTGAGAAGCGTTTTGAGAAGTCTTCGACCCATAAAAAGGTGCTATATTAGAAACGAGATCATCATTTATTAACCGTGCTTTCAGGTGGGGCACAAGCCGTCTTGAATATTGTGGAAATACTGTTCAAATGCTTCAACAAAGGCCGAGGTTACGCCGTCTGCGAACCACAGGCGTATTTTCTATAATCTTATCCACAGAAGGTCAATTGAACATTCACGGGCGGTCACTGTTCCCATAATGATCCGTACGTTCCATTGTTACGCATAGGCGATTTTCGTTGGTGAGGCGATTTCGCGTTTAACATGCTTTCTCTGGTAGGCTTATACGTGCACATACATCGGTATGGTAACGTTCAGTTCGAGAGCCACTTTGAAAAGTGATATCCTGAGAATGAACAGAAATAAAAAAGCACACAACTTTTTACTGTTCTAAAAATATTATAGAACGTTTCGGTCATTCGACCTACGCCTGTACAGAATTGTGAATAAGGACTTACAACGTACAATACACAGCGCTGCTTGTGGTAATAGCAACAAACAATGGCTGCAGGTCCTAGGTTTTTTTTCACGGCAATTCGATTTAATCTCGGTCAAACGGTTTTAATCGTGGACTACGTTGTTAGTGATATTCTCAATAGCGAATAAAGTACGGGTGGACCAGCCAAGGGGGTTTATTATACCCCACGAAAATGCGCAGCGGAAACAGTACGAAAGTGTACTGTAGTCAATTGTGAGCATGTCTATACACTCGTTCGACACCATAGCATTATCATCTCATTAATTAACTGTAAGAGGGTTTATTCAGGAAACGCTTAGGATAGAATTAGTGTGCTAGGCTAGAAAGTGCGAAATAGATCAATCGAGAAATTATTCGCTAAGAATTGCCTCAATTTGAATTCTTTGGAAACAGGCAATCGAATGCACGTTATGCCAGTCAACAGCAAGCTTTACAATCAATAGAAGAAACTATTACACTTTTCCCATTGAAGTTGATTATACATTGTAGACACGGTTGGGTACAAATATACCTGGGTAATTGTTTACCCAGCGAGACTGGGTAAAACAAATTGCCCAGGTGGTAGTGGTACCCAAAATTAGAGTTGTGTAGTGCTTCATATAGATAGAACCGTATTCGAAACAACCTCCCTTTTCACTTAGAGATTCAGTGGCTACGATTTATGCGCAGGTTTTACTTCAACCATTGATCTCATCGACCCAAGTTTACAATATTTCGATCCTTCAACGGAACTGATTGAAGTACTTCTGAAAGATATATTTCACCAGTTGAGTAGAATTGCCCGTGCTGTGATTTGATATAGTGCGATCGAGCAGCTTGAAGCTGCCGTGATGTGGGCAACTCGTGTATTGGCTAGTGGCCCTACCCCTGTACGAACGTATGGAATTATATCTGGGCAACATTACTATTTGAAAAGACAAACATACTTTCCAATGTACCTGGGACGATCGGAGCTCGTTCAAATTGGTTTCGGAGACCTCCTCAGACTAACCGGTTATTCAATTATAACGAGAGATGACCGTATGCCTTCGAGCAATCAATGCCTTATTATGAAGGAATTGGATATTTCATTCCTTTGACGACGATTCCAATAATAATGAAAAAATATGCATGAGAGATGAATATGAACATATTTAAAATTAGCACGTTTTTATTAAATATATTGATTCGAGGGAAGAAAGTGAATTGTTGAAGGCCATATTGTTCGTTCCGCAGACAGATGCTGACTCACAGTTAACTTGACCAAAATATGGGAAAATTAAGGAATACGAGTGAATGGAGTTTCGAGAAACAGATGTCATGCCGAGGTGAAGGATTATATGACAGGTGGAGTCTGTAACAGCTCGGATAGGTGGGAAGGTAGCTAGAACACACCATTAGGGGTCGTTAACCAGGTCCGCAGTTGTAACTCATCGAAAATTGCGCTCCAGCGAAGAGAAAGACAACAAATAGCTAACGGTTTTCTGCTTACCCTAACACGGGCAATTATAATGCATAAACTCAAACAATAACCGTCTGAATTGTCTAGTGTGCCGTCACATTATTCAGGCAAACCGCCTATTGAACGAGGTCTACCGTTTACCCGCGAGTGGAAATACTGCCAATAACATGTCTTATGGTCCTTTATTTTTCCTTCATGTGTAGCTATTGTTCTCCCAGAAATTAGGTGTCTGTATTTTGTTGGAATAAGGAACGATTAGGTCAAACGCTTAAAAGTTCCTATCTTTAGTACACCAGACAATTCAGACATACCTTATCCACCCATGATTTATGTATTGCATCAGTAAAGTTAGACGATCAGAAGGTTCCTTATGGATTACAAGAAATTGGTTATTCTCATCTGCAGAGTGGTTACCGAGTGGTAGCAACAGTTGGTAGAGTCGTCCGCTTTCCACCGGTAGGCCGGGGTTCGAATCCGGTAGGGTCATACAAAGACTTTAAAAAAAAATGGGACATGTTGCCTTCTCGCTTGGCGCTCAGCATGAGGGATAGGAAAGGCAAAAGTGGGTAGGCATCTGTTGAAATAGCTGCCGTCGGAGTGTAAGTACCCCCTCCTTTCACATTAAGTAACGCAAAAGAGGCATCGCCTTGTTCCGGTTGTACATTGGTGGGGAAAAAGGTTCGCCGCTGAAAATTCGTGCGATATACCCAGGTCCGTACCCTTGCCGGGCCTCGGTTAGGTAGGGTCCTTTGTCTGGCAAGTGCTGAGTAAAAAAAAAAAAAAAAATCTCCACATGCCGTCACAAATGATAGCCGTCCAGAAAGGCAGCGACTATCCGGTTGTCATACCATTGTTATCACCTTGTCACCTTATACCGTCGCGTCGTGGTCCGACCCCTTGGGATGACAATGACATTCAGCCTCCCATTTCTTCAGGTTCCTGGTGCCCTCGCATTCATCCCAGATGAAGTCTGTCGTGTCCTTGGTCTGCCCGGTTTCCGTGTTCCATCGCCCATCCCCACCATTATTGATTTCTGAAAGGAGTTATATGACTCGCATGAGTGTGTCCGAAGTATAGTTAGCTGCTGTCTCAAGATCAGTGCTGCCAGTGTGAGTGATGGATTTATTCCCTCCAAACTGAAACATTCGTTAGATGTGCAGTCATGGTGATTCTCAGAGCCTCCGCCAGCACCAAACGCAAAACTGTTAATTCTTCTCATTCCTTCGATATTGTCAGTTCACAGCCATAAAGCACATCTGGGGGAACACCGAGTACTCTCATTCAGTTGTCTGTTGGTTTTAATTGTAATTGATTGTCCTTCCAAATATTGTGTTAACCTGCCACAAGCGGCTCTTCCAAGTTGTGAAACGTCTCACAATTTCACCATTAAAATAACCAGAAAAAAAATTCAGAAACGTAGGTCTTATTTTTGCTTCCGCAACGTGTGGTGACATCAGCATACCTGAGGTTATCGACTCTTCTACCAATCTTCATCCATATCAAACAGTGTTTAAATTTGTGTCTATAATGTTTCACTGTAGAGGTTGAAAAGGTAAGGTGAACGTTGAAACAATCGATTCTTATTGTAAATTCCTGTATATATGTTAGGTCAACGACGCTTTATTCCCATCTGCTGTTATCTTTGCAATCTGTGTATTGAAAAATTTGATGTAAGATCTAAAAACAAAATGTGTACAGATGAGGGGTGAAAATGATACATTCATGATGCCTTCGAACCTGGAATCTGTTCAAATATTCAGTTAGTACAATATTACTGAGAATTTCCAGGAGAAACGAAGATGTAACTATCATCAACCTATGAAACTAATCTATGTTTACAGCACAATGTATATCATCAGATAAAACCCCAAGAGAACTCTCAAAATGCTCCCTTGTATAGGACTCCGCAGGTTACCAATTTTTGGTCAGGATGATTGCTGTCAAGGCCACCATCTGATTCATCGCTAAGACACGAGGAAAACCATTCCACAGAAGTTACCCCCATAGTGTTTTTTCTTCTTGCACGCAGTATGATAGTATGATTGACAGCGTCGAAAGCTTCCTCAAGGTCCATTGAAAGCATGCTGACATAATTTCCATGAAATATTCCCGTTCTGACCTAATCGCTAATATACACGAGGCATTATCTTGAGTTGGAGCCACGGAACTTGACTGAAGAAAATGTTATTCTCCGACAGATGCTTTCGAGTTGAAAATATAAACTGCGTTAAAGGTTGAGGTCTTGGAATGGAAAGCACGATTTACTTTGTTTTGGTGTGACATGGCCGACCCCCGCAGAATTCTGAGATCGTACGGGAACCGTGTTGTGGTTGTAGAGAGATCAACAGTGTGAAGCGAATGATAGGCAGTCCCAGGGATGGCGACATACTTATGGGTGTTTTTCTTTTGATAAATCATGTTTTCTTTCTCATGGGTTACTTGCTCAGCAGAGGATCGGACCTATTCGAGGCCCAACAAGAATGCAGACCTGGATACTGCACCTATTGTCAGCTGCGAATCCCTCACCGGGTACACGGAATAACTGAGGCAGAGCCTCTTGGCCGTACCATAATGTGGGGGGGGGGGTGGGGTGATCACATGCAGACGGCAACTCGAACCCCCGGTCTACCGGGTGGAGGCCGTCGCTCTACCAAATATGCCAACCACTCGGAGAGTCCCCTCTCGATACACTCCTGGGGGTTGGGGGGGGGGGGGGGGGGTCTGGCGTGTAGTCCACATCTATCACTTTACTAGAACCATGCCTCATGGAGACAATCTCTGACCGAATGATGAAATCATACACCAGGGCAGCACCAAATCAACTCTCGGTGTTGAAATACAAGGAGGCTAATTCACAGCAGCTGTAGAGTGTACATTCCCTCTTCTAATTACTGTAAGTGCTAGTTTTAATGACTAAGATAACACCCAAGCGGTGCATACATACTCCCGGCAGTACAGGCCGGTGTACGGCTGATACGTGGCCTTTCGACCAATTAGAATGAATCAATTACACTAGGGCTTTGTAGGTTAATGGGTGAGATTTCATATCGATGCTAAATCTTTGCGTCATTTGCTAGAATATGATATTCCTTCTACCTACAGCTCACGTTCGTTAAGCAGACCCGGCATCTAGTGTTTCATATGATACAAGTAAGTACATGCATTAACGTTACTTGCTCTTGCGACACAGCTAGTAATCTTACGAGCTTTGAAATAACAGTACATTGGACTTGTATTAGTAATGAACCAAATTGTCTATTAATTTGCTATTTCCTTTTTACCAGTCCATTTGTATTCAGTATAACTCCTTTTCAGTAGCAACTCCTTGCTTCTATACCTATATTGTAGGAAAGTAATACACATGGGCGTCCCATACCACAAATCTTCGCCCCCAGTATGAAAGCGGGATATGGAGACACATGGTTCCTAATTAACCCTTTAGCATATGGGCGGATTTCCCTAGCCTTTAAACATCCTCAAAGTGGTTGCCACTGGCTCAGGGACTGTCTTAATTTCTATTTAATTTCTATCACTCTGTATAATAATCACTTCGTGATGTAAGTTTCTGGTGGCGGGGGATACCAAGGCTGATAATTTCTCAGTTTAACATGTTATTTACATTACTTACATAATTGGCAAACCTATATGTCTAACAACACTTTACGAGTCCCAAAATGCAATCCGATCTCATTTTTCGAAAGACCTGACGTCTCTCCATTTTTCTCGTTTCTATGAAAAATTTCCGGCAATTTCAGTTAAAATCTGCTCCCAAAATTAGTTCTGATCGGTACTACCAATAATCAAACTATTTTTGTGCAGTTTCGGGAACGACTTGCACGATTATTATTTGGCAGTAGTACCGACGAGAAGTAAAAAATAGCGTAATTCAGCGAAAAAGACTAATTTATTTACTGCTCCATATGGCGACAAAGTGAATACCATAATTAGGTTATACATCGATGGATAGTAATATATAATTTTCCACAATATGGTTTTCGTTATTGACCTGAAAAACGAAAACTTTGTGACTACCGAATATTTGATAAAATCTCAAATCTCGTATAGAAGGGGAAGCAAGGGGGCACAGGGTTGCATTAGAATGTAGTCAGAGCAATGCCGGTCGGAAAGTCTGGAATACCAGTCTGATTGTCCGTTTTCTCAGTGTAGGTGTTCGTTTGTTTTCTCGGAAAAACACGCCGCCTAGAGCTTAATCTTTCTAACTTCAGCCCAAAATAAAAGCACTTCACCCACAATGGTATCACTTTGACCTTGGGATGAACTGTTCGTTGTTAATCTAGTAAGCGTATGCCCCGGAAGTGCAATTTCTAGTGATTCGGAGTACCAACAGTGACAACATATCTGTGACCCCCCCCCCCCCCCCCCCCCCGCGCGACCTACGCTGACGCTTCCTTAGTCCCGCGGCCATGTGTATTCTGCAAAACGACATTGTCGTCATTTAAAAAGAAACACTATATAATAATATTTCCTGAACTTCTGGATAATACTTCGTCAAAGGCCATTTCCCTCCCAGGTAGTGGATGAGTCCAGCAAACTGTGTCGGTTTATTAATCGTGCATGAAAGGTTTTTGGTTGTCGTTCCGATCATGCTTCACTGACTTACCATGCATAACTATAGGCACACATATCAAGATGTAGCGTTTGACGATGTAGTGTGTGTAATTTGCCGATGCTTCCCTTGAACTGGTCAACTCATATGAACAATATAGTTGGTGCGGCTTGCAAGATTCCGATCTGATCCGTAGACATCTTCATGACAGTGATCGTAGCAAAACGAAAGACATTGCACAAGTTCAAATTGCTCTGGTTCGTTTCTGTTTAGAATATAGCTCCTCCGTTTGGATCCATACAAAGCTAGTAACATTAGGAAGTGGGAGTGGTCCCCAGCGGTGGGCGGCCACTTTATACTGTCTTCAGACCATTTTCATCAGTTACTACGGTTGTAGCCTAACTATGTGCTGGGAGTGAATATAACTGTAACATACCAAACTGTTGTAACATTGGTATTACAGACCGATTAATACAAATTTGTGAAGTGTAAACCATCACAATGTTCATTTTGAAATGGGAAGTGATATAAAACAAATCTCGCTCACAGATGAGCTCTATAAGGAGGGGTGTGGAAAAATACTTGGATAGACTGTTTTTTTAATTGACTTAATCACACCAGTTAAAACACACTCTGCCTTACCCAGCCAAGCGGAGGCAGCCATTCCGACACATTTCAAGCTGGTCATAAAAAGGTCGAACGGAGTAATGAACAGAGACATCATAACTGCTTCAGTTCTTCTTTATGATTGACGCCATAGAATGCAAACATGAGCGCAAGCAACAAAATGAGGGATCTACAGCATTCTGATATTATTGACGGAGTGTGACTGATGGAGAATGAGATGTGATTGATAGGAACACTCTCCCAAAGAATGTAAAGAATTGCCACCAATTTGAAAGTCGACATGTCCGGCCTCGGCCCCGACCAAATTTTCCGAAGGACGGGAGCCACGAAGCCATGGCCGAGGAAGAGGCATTTACTCTCAGGCCGAGGCCTTGAAAGTAGCTCGAGGCCCAGGCGGCCTCCTCGAGTCCACCAACACTGCTAAAGAAATCGGTTGATGCCTAATATGTGAGTCCCCATTATGAGTACATGAGCTTTGCCGATTTAAGATCTGGTCAAATGTCATTTGAGGTTCAACCGCGGTCACGTCCGGAATCTTGTCAGAATGATTGGTCCGATCCAACTGAATTCTGTATTAGCTTTTTTAAGTCGAATACAATAACCTTGTTGTTTTTGGTGTGCGTATAGAGGTGATAATGCGTGGAGGGAATTGGAGATGTGAAAAAATGGATATTCTGGACCGTTTTGGCTTGTGATCACGATTAACTTGGTCTCGCTGGATCGATCGAGCTCATGTTCGATATGCAGTAATTGTACATTAGTACAGAACCCATAGTCTTGGCGTCGTCAGTGTAAAGGTCAGGCTGTGGTCATCGATAATGTCGCGGTTGTCGGATGCTAACTCGCCAATAAAACGATCTGGGCACACAACACCCACTCTTCCTGGTATGCAATCTGCTACTTGAACGAGCGTGTGTGCATGTATGGGTAAATTTAAAGGACAACTGCCGGAGGAATCATGAGGGGGCTAATATAGTAGCTGGAGGAAAACCCCGAATGCGTCAGTCCAACCCCGGGTTCGACGACTTTCCGTGACGGAGTTACAGTCCTGAAGTTTGTGCATGTGTATTGCGCCAAGATTGAAAAGCATCAATCAGGGCAATAATAAATGATATCATACTTGTACAAACCCCGCAAACAATCTTTGTTTTCTATTGAAATTCACACATTATGTTCACTTCGACAAATGGCATTTAGGCTATGGAGAGGAGGATTGCGGAGTGCGTTGGGAGGTGTTGATGGGACTTGGTGAGAGGAGAAAGACAAAGAACTTCTGCTGAATGTTGACTTATTCAGCAAACTGGAAAACAATGAATAATTCCCGAGTGTCCAAGTGTGACGTCAGCGTTTTATTGCGCAAATTGGGATTCTCCTCGATTTCCCGACTACGGAACCACATTTGAAGGCCAATAGCTTTCACCTAGGCACCGTATTGAAATGGGTTTGGACTATAGATACAGTTTTCCATCTCCAAGTTATAACCTCGGTTGTATACAAGCCTGCAGTGTCGTTCAACGAAACATCAGCGAACAGTTCTAACTGCACCAACAGGAGTAAACTCGCCACAGTAACTGATACTTTGATGAAATTAGCTGTGGTAACTCCCTATGGATAGATGGAACGCCTCTCTTCTGTTTACAAACACCATAGCCTAAAAAAGTCGTTATAGTACGGTTATAGTTGATGAATACACATAATTTTCAAGATGAAGGCTGCCCTAATCCCAGAGCAATATCTGGCATTAACGAGGCAAACCTAACAAAATAACTACAAACAGTGGGAATTATTGTAGAACTGGAAACGTTCATTCAGCACATACATGGTGTTATCATCTGGTGGAACACTATTAGACGTACCGATACCCGCAATGTAATTGGGCATGCAATGGAACAACGACAAAGGAAACCATTAACATTAAAATGACGAGTTGCTGAGATTCTGTAAGAACTCACTGATACCGGACGGAAAGACATATCATTTGTTTATGCACCGTTGGCTACTGTACTGGGGGAGGAAATTAGCTACTAGACTAAGACGTTGAAGAATAAGCCAACATCTGCTCTTACGCCAACGTAAATGTTTCATTCAATTAATATTTATGTAAACAGCAATTCAAGGCTGTTAGGTCAATTTGAATGCTACTTGAACGTACTGCCAATAACTGTTTTTGGGAAGATCCGCCACCCGTTCTTAATGGGGTTACTTAAACCAACTGCATTTTGTAGAGGATTCAGTTGAAAATCGATGTCAAGGGATCAACATAACTTTAAAGAAATGAGGGGAGATGTATCCGTGGTGAGAATGAAGTATTTTGTACCTCGCCCAAGTGTGAAATGCACTGTGATTTATGTTACTGTATCTTCGTAATGCTCAACAAGTCGCTACAGACAGCGTTCACACCTATATCCGACCAGATTAATATGATTAATAAGTTCGATGGAAAACACAGTGGAGCCTGTTGCCGTATGCTCTCATGATATCTGCGTCTCCTTATTAACCCTCTAATATTAGTGTACGAAGTCTTCGTCGGCATCATCCCTGCTGTCGAAGAGCGGGGGAGGAAATTGATTGGGTGTTTGCTGAAAGGGAGGCAGCCGAATGGCAGTAATTGCGAGAGGAGCTTACTTCCGAGTGCTGGTGTCCGCTCCGTGCAACTCCGCTGATTCGCCACAGCCTCATTTGCACTGTATTCAACTGAACAGCCAGGGTGAATAGCGAGCGCATCCGTGATTGATTCAGAACTTACTTCCGCGGACAATTTTTTAAAGGGGTCAGATTTACGGAATATTATCCATGGATACTTTTGGCTTTATCTGGAGATTACGTGTTGTCACTGACATTGCGATCTCATGACAATAGCCTGTGTACACCTTCTTTGTATTTTAGGTTATGTGATACATGCTTTGTGATGATATAGACTTACATCGGAAATCCGATACCCGGAACCTAATAATTTGGAATATCCGGTAAACTACAGATGACCCGAGTAAGTTTTTTTGTTTTTTGATTGGTTATCGTAATCGCATAATCACTGCGTGGGCCTGGACTGGATTTAAGGTTGAAGGAAATTGCCAAAAAAAACAAAAAAAAACAAAGTATATATATATATATAATATATATATATATATATATATATATATATTATATATATATATATATATAATATTATATATATATATATAGATATATATATATATATATCTATATATATATATATATATATATATATATAATTATATATATATATATATATTGCAATTTCCTCCAGTCCATATATATACATTGCAATTCCTGAACGAATGCCATTTTACCTTGGAATCAGTCAAATTAAGAATGAGCAGAGCACATTGCGATGTCCGGTGTTGATTTCTTTTAATAAAGACACTGAAGCAAGTGAGGAGAATTCACTCTGATCTGTGATCAGCTCCAATGTAGCAAGGGGTCCTCCAATTGTCAGAGGCATCACGGTGAATTACTACAATACGTGCCTGGATTACATTTTCGACCACAAACGTTCCGACACTTGCACGATATAGATATTTTTCTTTGCCCCTTTTCTAATAACTAATTACTCCGAACATTTTTATTACATTTGATTGCCTAATACGTGCTCCTTCAAAACTGTTTCTGCCCAAACACTCGTATGCTCTTTAGGGTCTCTGTGGTCCGTAGGAGCTCCAGTGGTTAAGCGTTTATATTGCTTCTATTCATAGTGAGCAATGATAAAATTTTGCTCAAGGGCGTACGGGTAGTTGGTCCATGGTATGAAGGGGTTGGTTACTCATAAGAATATATAAATGAAAACCCGTTAACCGACGCTAACATATGCTGCTCAGCCACGCTCTCGGATAAGAATTGGCGCTGTTTGTGTGTCAGGTGAGGTCAGCAACTACAGCCTTTCGTAAATTAAATAATAAAAACAAAATAGAAAGCAGTTCAGAGAATCGAAAATCTCAGTGAATCTCAATAGTCTCCTACAGGAATAGGCATGACAATTTTCAGACGTCAGTGCTCGGAATATATTCGAAACAAACGAACATGCAACTATAGATACTGTATGTCTTAATTAGCTGACAGCACCACAGTGTTAAAAAAAAAATCTGGCCAATTAGCTAACTTATCGAGTTAATGATCAGCGGACTGATCAGAACATAGCAAATACAAATGTCAGCACAAGTTCACCTCCCTATTAGCAAATTACGTCAGGCTGAGACGCTTACCAATATCCGTCACCCAGCCGATTTTCCCTCTCCACCCCCATTTGTACGTTAGCAGTTAATATTCGAACACATAGAGTCGGTTTATCTTATACAAAACAAATACATGTGTTCGATGTTTTTCGGTGTTATTTTCTTCTTACTCCTCGAACACAGAGAAATATACATTATTAGCTTATTGATATTATCTGCCGAATAGGTGAAATTTGTATGGGTAGAACCCTAACTGTTTCAATGATTTTGATACCAGAATTCATAGTTTACTCTGTGAATTACCATTGTTCCGCGTCATAACTCCTTTCCTAGATATGAATGCATGATTGATTGCCCTTTCTGACAGTGTCGTTCAACTGATTTGGGGCGTCATATAATAAATAAAACTATTCGTGGCTGTTAATGAATCCGCATGTTCTAGTTTTTCCGCAGGGTTTAGGTAATTGACTTCGCTGTTTATTATTGATCATTTCTGTTTGTGTTAAGGATTGAGAGGTGGTGTTCATATCCATTAAATTAAACCTCGCTACTCCTGTCAGGACATGTAACTTGGATAATTACATAGTCGGGTGTAAGTTGACAGAACGATCAGGCTGATATGATGTAGATTAAAAGGGTATACGATACATTCGGAATGCGTGTGGAATTTTATTATTGATGTTCATATCAGTTTCGACACCATTACTGGTTTAGGCTTAGCTTTGATTTGAGTCGATCACCTCTGTGACGAACGACGTGACCTTCAACGGTAATTTTGATGCTTAGTCTATAGGTTATTTACTTTGCAGTTATGTCAATGTCTGCAGAGGTGCCTGATCTGACTGTGTAGGGTATTGAATATACAGAAATGACAGGGAACAGTCTGGTCATTGAACCTCCCGAACAAAAAGTTATTGGGGGAGAGGTACGGATATTGAAAGGAATCTATCGAGCTATTTTCGAAAGTCCGCATACGGTTTCATTCTGATAGTTTGTCTCGGTCTCTCCCATTTTCAAACGGGTTACTTAATTAACCTAAAATGCATATGGTTGCATGAATATCATAGGTTGCAAGGATATTCGTATTTCAAGTTAGGTCGACTCTCATACTTCACTCTCCGACCACCTAGCGTCGCCTATTGTCAATCCCTTGCTAGAGGCAGACATCTATACAGACACCGTGTGTATGTGTGTGGGTGGGGGGGGGGGGGGGGGGGGCGTTGCGCGCGTAGTGTGTGTGTATGTGTGTGACTTGTGCCTGCGTCTTTGAACTGTGTGCATTGCGTGGTACTTTTTTGTGGCACAATACATGTCCATTAAGTTAAAATCATACACATTGAATGTTTTTATATGGAGATGAAAACCCCTGTTAGGTCGAGAGGTCAAACACGGAAAACACGATGTTAGAAGATTTCTAACATGATTAACTCCAAAGTAGGCATGTTTACTCAAAACTGGGTGAAATACCTGGGTAAATGATTACCCGTTCTGGGGTAAAACCCGAAAAGTGCCTAGGCGGTATCTGTACCCAACATTTTCTATAGTAAATATATGAAGAAGACGAACCCTAATGTTATTGGTACTGGTTCAAGGTTAGAAGCCAAGAACGGAAAAGCATCTGAAAACAATATCTGGAGATTGCGAGTATCAATCAACTTGAAAGTAGATATCTTGGAAACAAATGAAACGCTATAAAATGTCTATGACTAGCTCAAGGTCAAGAGATTTATAGAACGATACAAATAGAAAACAAGATAACTATCAATAGAGGTTATGCTAAATTAGCATACCAAGTTCATATATTGTCTGACAGTTATCGAGTTAGGATTCACTTTGTGGAAGAAAGCACAGACTGACAGCGGTCGATGAAAATAGAGAGTAAGGAGACGTGCAACGATGGTTATCAAGTCAGCTAGATGAATAGACTCTTCGTTTGTCCATTAGACATATGCTCTTTCTGCAGTTTCATGAAGTGATTCAATTTGTTTAAGTGAGTTAACAAAGTGCCGGAAGTGACTCGAGACCCAATTCCTTTATTGGGTTCCACACGACTCCCAACAGTGTCTTGACTGGATATCTGGTTCTAGCATTTTTACATGCGTTCATCTATGCCTGAGCTCGATGTAGATCAGTGGCATGTCCGACCTATGAGTCAGAGATCGCCGGCCAATGATTTCTCAGAACGAGCTGGGACAAATTTTCACAAGTAATTTTGATGAAAATATAATTTACCATCGTTCTCATTCCTCTCATACGTTGCTCGTATAAAGGCATTCTCATGAGAAGAGAAAGATCTATCTCAACCAATCCCATTGAAATTAGTCAATTTGTCACAATAATCATTCCTCAACACGTTTTTTTGAAGTCCCATAGTTATGTTTCCCCAATGGTATATAAATCCTAAATGTTCACACTTCCTGTCAGATTTTCATCAGAAAGCAGTTATGTCACATGCTGCTGAATATCTCACGTACATTGAGAGAAATTCAGCCTCCAGTTTGTTCAATGTTTTACTTGTGCCTACAAGTCGATTCCACTATTCGATTGGTAGTCATAATATACCCGGTAACGTCCACTCTCGAGGTTCGCAATCTCGTGAAAACAGGTCAAGGAATTTATGTAATATTCAAATTTGTCTGATGCTGATCGCGTTGATTCTTTTCTGATCTATTCCTGTCCATTCCTACATATTTGGCTACAGTCACTTCCAGTGTGTTTTCCCTGAAACCAACATCAAGAAATATTGTCGGCAATAGACAGGTCAACAGGATCATATTTCTCGCGTATGTTCCGATCAACCCTTCTGTGACTGGATGTGTTTTCTCTTCGCGGTTCGAACACGTGAGAGTCGTTGTTTCTGCTGAACAGGATGTTTGCTCTTGCATGATCGTTGATATTATCGTTTAAAAAAATGTCAGAAACTCTATCCATTTCTAGATACGTGTACTAGAAAAAAACAAGGCTTACATACTCCCTCAATTAATGATATTATTCATCACGTCGCGTCAAGCGCTGTGACCGTTTCTTTCACTTCGGTACTTAGGTATACATTTGTTAGCTTTGAGACTGTCGTCAACCTCTAGTTTTTTTTGATAGCAACTGCTGCTATCCACTCCCAAATGGTAGATATATTTTTCGCTACAATCCACGACCACTGCATTAGGTGTATATACTGCTCCCACGAGAGGAATACATCAAGTTATTTCAGTCATTTTTGACAACTAGTGACGTAATTGGAAGGTTTTTTATGAATATTTACTTGGCAAAAGCCTGATTACTCACTGTTTATGCTCAATATTTTCAAAAATGGCGGTGTCATATTCCCTGTGAGGGCAAGACATTCTGGTCGAGAAGCGAAGCCAATATAAACTTCAATGACATGCTGGTGTTTGTAACTCAAGTTCTTTTTGACATTCTGCATGGTCTTTGGTGTATGGATCTGTAATATAATTATTCCTTCCTATTATATCGCTCTTCCTCTCTCCCGCATTGGCCTTGCTTCATATGGCGAAGCATGTCAATTTGACAATTTGTAGCAGATGTCTGGGACCGTAACATTAATATAATTATCCTCAGTTGCTGCTTGTTCCTCTGTCGGCAATCGTTGTTGTTTTGCATCCTATCAACTCTGTATGGGTCACAGTAATATTCCTAGATGATATTGATCAATGTGGTTTTATCGACAGATGATTTGTTAGTTAGTTTGTCCATCTGGGGTACGTTTGAAGCTGTTCCTGCTTTACATGCTACATCACTATACTATAACACGTTGATACATTAACAACAGAGTTCTCTAAATTAACAACAGAAACAATAGTTAGGCTCGCGTTAACACAAATAGCATGGCATAGCATTATCATGAATTATAAACGTTTTTCCATTCGTTCGTACTCGAGTTTATTATCCTCTCCACCTCCAACGCGCTCCGCATAACGGACTCTTATTACCTACCCGATTTTAGCATATTTGACGTTATATGGAATAATTCCATTATTATTGGGGTAATGTTTACTAAACAACCATTACACAGTGGCGTACCCATGGGGGGTGGGGGGTCAGAACCCCCCATGACCCAAGTGACCGATAATTTTTTTACCACAAAAACTGATTTTTTGCAGTTCAGTAGAGGTTTTTGCAGCTGTTTATTTAGCAAATATTGCAGCAGCATGTGTAGGGGCCAATAAATTGTACCTATTTGCCATCAGGGAGGGTGAGGCCATTGCGAGGCTGCGAAATTCCTTAGGTTCCGACCCCCCCCCCCCCCCCCCCTCCAAGGCAAATCTCTCGGTACGCGCCTGCCATTACAAGTGTTACTTTGGTGTCAAAACATTAACCCACACGATTTTTAGGTTTTTAATACTTGCCACTCTGTGCGTTGATCATAGATTTTAAAACTCTTTCAGCTGAACTAATGATCAAATAAGATTTCCCCATCGGATATTCGAGTGAGTTGTGAGTCGATTTGCGAAGTTTCAACGCGTCCCTTTATAGCATAGGAAACTATTTCGTGTTCGTGTGAAAACAGTTTTTAGGCTAACAAGATTTATTGTTTGTGTTTCCTACAATGATAGCGTCAGTTGATTTCGATCAGGCGCTGCGCTCTATCCTAGACATTACGCTATCACTACTATCTTCCGTCGCTAACTTCTTTTCATATGCGTATCATGGCGGCTCCACGTTCATGTGCAGTAGCGGGGCAAAAAAAACCTGGGTTCCCTCCGTGGTACGCGATCAGACGCATTACCTCATGGTGTAAGAAACTATGGGGATAATAAAATTTTCATTCGTTTGTACCCACCTTTTGGACTTACAAGATTAGACGATAATGTTTCGTACATTTGTAGCGTGATGTGATTCCAAACAAGCGCTGCTACCTCTCGTAGTCAACTTCATACGAGTATCATGACGGATCATGCAGTAGCGGCAAACCCGGATTTCATGATGACTTTCCAAAATTGTCGAGAAAAAAAAGGTTTAAAAGTAAGGAAATGTGGTATTAAAAACAACGCCTGTCTCTACAATAACGCAACATGTTAACCTTGGGTCCAGGTTTGTCAATCTCAATGGCTCATCTTACATGTTACGAAATGATTACGAACATCATCAACCTCATCAATGTAATGACGGACCAGTTATATTTATCGGTTCGACAGCCATGAGCCGCGGGGACCCCTCCTAGTTTGGAATGAGGCAGAATTTTTCTCGAATCACATGGCGTTCAAAAATTTAAAATTAAACTTGAAATTCATTTCCCCATATTCATTGCCCGAACTGTTTGTTGTTTCCAGACAAAATGGTTATTTCCCAGAAATGTTTTAAAAATCCTCGAAAATCATTGTCTCTATTCTGCTTCAATTGTTAGACTACACACTGGTCCAATTGAGAAATGAAACGAGAACATTAATGACGTACGCGTAACACACAATGAGTATCACTGGCGGAGTACGATTTAACACAAAACAACAACGCAGATGTCAATTCTGAGTATCACAATGATCTGCTTCGCAGTACTCAATCACACCAATCCAGTTAGTTCGATTGGTTACGTCAACTGCCTCCCAAGGGTAGATTCTACGGAAACGAAGGAATCAATTAGATGCAGATACACAAACGCAGCAGTATTCCATTTCAAATAGTTTGGATATATCCGGCTCTCAGTGCAAGAAAATAGGTAGGAAACTTGCATTAGGTAGTATGTAGTTGGGCTGGAAAAGTGAACAAAACTTTTCGAATTGTTCCAACACGTAATATCCACGTCGATGCATGTCAATCATAGTGGGTCATACGTAGGCAACTTTAAATGCGAAAGACTCAAACCAGAAATGGACGACGCAATGAGACGGCATCATAGGGTAGATTCTAGGACAAGTCGATCGTAAAGACTCTAGCTATATAGAGGGCCCTTCTTTTATAAAAAACTAAAACTGGAAGCAATCAATCGAGGCTCTAGAACCGTGCAATGGATTCGCTCTAAGGAGAACTATTTTCTATGTTAATGACATTGCATACGTCGATGAAGTTAATGGAGTAGATACGAAGAACGCTATAACATTTAGGAGGAAGCATCAGTCGAGAAGGAAAACATACTTGATATTTTGAATAGAAGAAAACGCCAGAAACTACCGATATCGTACTGGCCTCACTCCACGGGAGGACCTAATCATACAGTCTGCGTATTAAAAATAGACGTTTCTTCCTCGAAGGAATTGTAAATGAGGATCAATGCGCATCCCCTGAAGAAGAGCATCTTCTTTTGGACAACATTAACCCTAATCCCCGAACTAATCCCCAACCGTACAAAAACACATTAATTCTATACATCACTAACAGTCAGATATCGCGTTGTCAAAGTGCGCTCTAACTCTGAAACAATACAAAACCTGACAATGAACATAATCGACACTAATTCCAACTGGCTTACGTACCAGAGAAAGAGCTGCAACACTAAAGCCAAGGCCCCTATGTTCTCGTGACATGACAAATAGAGGGAACTAAGAAGGTGTCAAAACAATCGTCATATATAACTCGTTGTCGTGGACGTATCATGCCCATGTACCGCGTTTTTAGCAAGTGAGGGTTTGGGATGAAAAAAAGAAAAACAGCGGGTTTGCACATAAACGAATCAACTGGTCAAATTGAACAACATTAAAATGTACGATCTACAAAAAAAAAGTAGACAGATTCCGTAGAGAGACAAAAACAAAGGAATCGCCGTGAATAATAAGTGCTCTAGTTGTGTTAATCAACATAAACAGGCATCTAATGTAGGGCGATAATCAGCAAGTTATTGAGGTGTTAACAGTTACCGCCATGTTAAAATCTTAAATACATTATCTGATGTTGAGTGGAGGTCAGGACTGATCGGGTACGTTACTATCTGGGCTCTGTTTGAAAAGTGTTTCATGTTCAAGAAGACTCACTCACGTGTTACTGACGCGAGGATTGATTGATGGTACTTGTGACTTGACGCCAATGTGAGGTACTGTACGTTGCAAGCCTATTGGTGATTCCTTGACACATCTCGGAAACAGACCGATATACACAGTGATTCTTTCTGGGCTGGAATTTCTCAGATGTGTCATGTGACCTTCTGAACCAGCTGGTATCAGATACAAAACATGTTTCGCTACTGGATTGAGATTAAATCGACACTGCAACTCGCATAGCATGGATTTAATTGGGATATTGCAATCGTCATCGTCGAGACGCAATGACGAATCCACGTAGAAGAATTTCTTCTATTGAATGCAATGTCCCGGAGGTCTTTAACTCAACTGTCTGAACAGTGAAGCGGATTTGCTTAGTAGAGTTGAAATGACATTCTTCCTAAACATATATTCCATAGTTAACCGACCAGGTGGCACGTTTGAAAAGGCAGGCCTGGCAGAGTTTCGACGGGTTTCTGAATGTGGCAACCGTCAGCTCACACATGACCCTTACAATTGACGTTCCGTCACTAACAATTTCTTGCGGACCGAAACCTGTCATAATCACAGGGTCATATTTCGGAAAATATTAATGAATTCTATTAGGTTTACAATCTCTATACCAATGCGATGCTGGGAACGATATAATAGACCAAGTGCAATGTCTCTTCGCTGCTTTGTCTCTTCTTAGGATTCATAAGATCTTTTAATCAAGACACTCCCGCTGAGGTTGGTCTGAGGTGTTACTTGTCTGCTACGAAGTCAACACAGTCATCGATCATGTTGCTCAAACCCCCGATTAGCATCATGGGATTCCTAACACGGTGTATTATTGTTACCACAGAGTGGTCAAGCGACGGGCCCCTTGTAAGTTAAAATTGGGTTCTAAGTCAATCTATAAAATACCTATCCTCCACACAGAGACACTTCTCAAAGTAAGCCTATACGAATCATGGGATGCGAAAAGACTGATAGGGGCTCACCACTCGTCCAGAACATGGCCGACTACACTTTCAATTTACTAAAGACTTTATTATTATTATTGGTGCCGTGGGGGTAGAATGAATTGTACGAAAACGTGGCCTAAGTTTTCTCTAAAATAATATGTATGTAATATATGCGGGGAACAACAACTACTGGGACATGTTTTCTATATTATTGTATAATATTTTGGGCATTCCATAGTAACTTCCAAGCAAATCATTCCCTTGTTGCATATATGGCACGTTCAGTATATAACCTATATTATTGTATCGTTGAATATGAATACTTGTCGTAGTCTCCCAATAATGTCATCCAATCATAGAAAAGTTAGTCTGTGTCCCCCAACTGTCGCTTTGGGACTGGGGTTTGACTGCCTCAGGGCGTTTCCTGTGCTAAAATGTCCCCAACGAGAGTGTCCAAGTTCCCCTATACATCCGGATGAATAATTTACCAAGCATCCTCGGTAACTTTTAAACAGGACATGAATTTACAACTTCACACCCCAACGGATTTGTGGAAATAGGGGACATTTTGAGGATATTCAGGAATCACGTATAAGAATACGCCACAATTGATGAGTGCATTGCTTTTCGATTAGCGTATCCGGCTCAATAACGTTTAAAAACAGTTATCCAGCAACAGGCCATCGTCGGGGTTTGCACTACCCACCAGTCGGGCCCCCTGCGAAAGGTCAGGGCGATTGTTGTAGGCCCCTGCTCCCCTCTGGCACCCCCATTGCCTCGTTGAAAGTTGTTGAGTGGTTGAATGAATTATTTGAAATAACTTATGAAATCTTGTTTTAATGTGATATATTGTCCTGTCGCAAATATCTCATCCCGGACTGTACTCTCTAACAGTTAAATTAAGAACGACAGCTCTGAGACACTGTTTCGTTACCGCATTTGTACTTACATCATGCGAATTTGGCGATGTGCGATTCAAGTAGCAATATATCCCACAAGCCCCAGAGTATCTCGCAAACAGAAAATAGCGAAGGCACATCAGTTAGAAGGTTCATACAGTCAAGGATAACACCGGCATTCAAAGCTGTAGTGTACTTCCTCACTACTTTGTCATGCTTGTGTTTTAGATACCGCATCCCCCGCCCCGCCCTTCCGTTCCCCTTCCGCCAGTTTCCAAGTCCATAGGCGCTTCGACCATTGTACGCTCCTGACTGCTCGTGCATTCATTCCTCAGTTAGAAATCACCTGAGCTTCCCACAGATAGATAAAACATTGTCAAACGTTTGCAGTCATGATTCCTCACAATTTTACCAGCTTCCCTTTGGCTGTATTGTTTTAACCTGGACGATCATGTTCCAGGTTCGCTACTTCATTTAAAGCAATACGAAGCGATAATACTGCATGATTACATACTCTGTCTGATACCAATGGAACTCGCTCCCCCCCCTTACCGGGTAATTATGTGCTCCCGATCGCGATTCGTCTAGTTCATATTGGTAGATATACCTGTTGTTTCCTCTGACACTGACTCCATAGAGCTGCCTTCAATATCAGTGTCAGAAAATCGCATAACTGCATATTATCGATTACTCGTAACGACTGCGTCGGGTTTTGAACGAAGTTGAAGATTGGATAGTCTGTAGAATGATATATCCTAAAGATAGCCTCATATATCCGTTTTTGTGTCTTTCTCGGAGAAAAGTTCTTTTCTGCTTCACCTCTCCACTGCTCTGGGAAACGCACGTATTCTGCATCGGTCGGATGTAGCCTATATCAGTAATGTAACTAGACGTTATCTCGGTTCCTGTTGGGTAGTAACTAATGTTTTAGTATTATCTTTTGGGTGAAAATAGCAGGATAATAAAATGGAACAGACTCCTTTAATCTCTCGTAATATATTGAGTTCCTAAATGTAATTCATCATTTATTTTCCAGTAATAATTCACTCCTATATATCTTTGATGAAAAAGGATGTTCCCGCAAAGAAGGGTACATCAGGTTGATTCAATCTTATGGTGACAACCGATGACGTATTTTGACGTGTAGGAATAATTTGGCAATGACACATTACTCATCATAGTATGCCTATTATTTAATTAAGTTCGCGTGCTATTCTTTTTGGACAAATGTATCCCTCTTTGGCTCGCATCCTCGCACTGTCTTATGTGATTCGCTTTCTACTTGTTCGAATGCAAGTGAGGCTCCTCTGGCTCCTGGCCGTATTGATCGCGGATGAGCTCCCGCGATAACTCACCTTCCCTCCGCGAGTGGCTCCTCTGCTATCGAGTCGTAGTGTACTATGCCTAACCTGCGCCCCGGACGCCATTTCCAAATGTCTCGTATTCCGAAAGGAACGATCAGTGATCCTCTAGGGTCCTACCACTTTTTTCGAACCTGGATGAGCGGGGAAATTTATGTACAACGTTACTGCTCCCAGCCGACTTACGAGCTTAATGCAACTTCCGGAACAAATCGCAGAAACCTTTCAAGCACTGATTAACCAGCGGAACATGATGAAGACCAAGACATCGTCCCATCGCAACTGCAGGTTACAGTCCCCTAGAAAAACGTCTGGTGCTGTTGTGGAATTCGAACCCGAAATGTTGTTTGCGAGGCGTCTCTGATACCACTCTGTGAGGTCCATGAGCTCCGACTGGCCTTTCTTTCGACTACTCCTGTGAACTACCACTAATAGGGTATTTGCCTCAGCTTCGTGGTAAGCGGTGCAAATAGACATTCGGAATCATGTCTTCTCTGGGTAATTGGCGAGAGATTCTGCAGTCTTATCGTGTATGACAATACTATTAATAAATCCTCTATTTACTTCCTCATTTGCTTTTTAAAAGACTCCATAGCAGTTTTCCGGAATGGACTTTAGTATGATATCCTTAGCGTGACCAGAGCCGCAAACTTTTTCCATCCTGGTAGATTCACACTTTTGAGAATCGGAGGTGAACCCCCTTCCAGTTTGAATAGATAAAAAAACATAATCGGACACATAATGGCTGTGAGTATTGTAACACCTGCACTTTTTACAATACTACCGGCGAAGTCACAGTTTACAAACCAACAAGATTCTTTCTCAGTATACAATCCCCTGCGTTGTCAATACTCATCATCCACAGCCATCGCTTCGATGATTAGTCAACATCGCCCAGAGATTAGATCAACTCAACGGAAATAGAGGAATCACTAAAGTACAGACACCAGACGCAGTCCTTGTCTATTTTCGTTAGTTTTGATATAGTCGTGATTTCGTTTCCGTTTTGTTTCATCTAAATGTACTAATCTCTTCGCATCGCGCAATTGCGAGGAAACATTCGATCAGTCGTTACTGACAACACAAAAATAATGTGCGCGCTTAGCCAATTGGAAATATTAAACGCAAAGGAGCCGACAGGGGCTTGTAATGGCTGATATTTCACGACCCAAATTCGAAGGCTACTGCCCTATAGCATATTTAGGAAACCTCTAACTTGTGGATGCTAATATTGTTTTCCTCTGTAACACCTCATTGGGCTTGTCATCATTCCCTGAGTGTCGAAATCCTTCCGGGAACGAACACGTATTGCCGGGCGCATAGAATGTCTCGTCGCGTCAATGGATTAATCACATGATATCATCGCGCGGCAGAGGAAGCCTTCGAACATGATTTTTCAGATTCATTCGCAATCCTTCGAGCCCTTGTTCGATTCGACGGTTTGCCCACGATGAGCCTTTTATCTAGATTGCTAATTTTTTGATGAGAGGTATGCAGTTGACGATTCACGTCTCGTTTGTTATTTTTACTTGCTCTAATGTGCAACACGTGAATAAGGATGAATGTCATATTCCTTCTGATTGAATGCTGCAACTGACTATGCTTCTGTACCTAGCTATCCCCCACTGAGGGGGAGTGACTAGTTCATTCCTCTCTCTGTCAAAAACTCATGAAAATACAGCCTACACCGTGGATTATGGACACGCGAGCCTTTTATGGTAGTGACCAACTGGAATTGCAGACCTGAAGCCAAAACGCAGCGCAATAAAAAACCTTGAATACTTCGAGACGATACAACCAAAGCCAACAACAATCAAGTTATCAGATACTTTTCGATAAAGTTTTCTGCTCCAAAGCCAAATTGGCGTTACTGATGCCCCATAGTTTTCCACACCGACAGCACCCTTTATTCCTCCACACATCTTAATATCTTCCATATGAAATGTTGAGTCGGTCCTCGCTCCTACAATGGTCCGACATCACATTAACATTATAGTGGATGGGCTGAAAATGGTAAAACTATACGACATTCTGGCAAACTTTGAAACACACACATGCTCAATGCCTTCTGCATAAGGAAAGTTTTCCGTACTAGGATCCAAAACTTGGGGGGGGGTGGAGAAAATCATGTAACGAGGAAATAATTCACTATTTTGAAAGCCGCTTTACATTTATATTCTTTCTGTTCTGAATCCTGCTCAACTTTGTACAAACTGCCTCGACGCTCTAGGTTGGTGTCTCTGGGATGTCCGAAAAGTCCTTTCAGCCCGGCTTTTTTCGACCTCGGCAGTTTCCTTCCCGAGAATGCCTTCATCTGGCCTTCATACACATTAGTACTCTTCAATCTCCTAGTTCCCTTATGCACATGTCCTTATAATTCCCACACCTCCAGATATTGCTCAATTGAGCGGGTGGCACACCGACCCTGCAAGTGCCCTGCGGCCTGACCAACCTATATATCGACTATTCCTCTATAACGATATATAAGGAATACCATCCGTGATCGACCGTGACTTTAACATAGAACAAGTTAGATGTGCCCGTCTCGAAACTATGTAGTATCACAGGGAGGACGTGTTGTTGTAGGAGTTTGGGTTATTCACAACTACCTCATTGATTTCTTCTGCAATCCTTTTGCCTAATAGTTTGAACCGGAACCGTTATTGAGTGGCGTTCGCATAGGGGTCTGTGAATATTTTGTGTCCGAGCAAAATGATTTGTTTTCCTGGAATTCAATTGCTTTGCTGGTCAGTAACCAATAAGCCACTAACCACTAATAGACGTAAAACTAGATTGGTTCTCTGTGGGATCATTGAGTGTGAGAACAGGATTCTACTGACACAATCTACATATTGCAGCCCACACAGCAAAACTACTACTGCCAAAATCGAGGGGCGTCCTCGGCTTCATTCAATTCAAGACTTCCGATACTGCACCCCCCAGCTCGTTTGCCCCTAGTATCTGTTTGATGACGTCGTCATGCTAGTCCTTGAATAAAGACTCACCCACTGGGGTTACGTATTCCCTAATGATCACGGTAACCTGTTACCAGTCAAGGCATACCTTTGTGTGAGAAAACATGCCCGAGATAACAATGTCACAATATAACCGTCACTAATGGCATGCACATACCAAGCCTAACCGCATACACCGCCGCTTCCAATCACGTACCCGGTTTCCTCCGGACGAACAATCCAGGCTTTGCCAACAATCAACCTTCCTGAGGTTAACCCCAGGCAACATAAGCAACAATAAACTACGTGGCAGTCCGGCGAGCAGCCATAACCCACTGGATCCCATATAACGACAGATCACAGGTACAATTCGTGAGAAATGATTGTCTACGGTCCAAGTAGTCCCTAGGGAGAGAGGAACCTCTTGCAATACTTTTTGCTTTGTCAATGTGACCGACCTGGTATATACCCGTCGCATTATGCCGGGCTCCTGTAAGTGACGTTTTGTCACCAATAATTTCCTGTAAATTGAAGCGTGCCAGAAATTTCCGCTACGTAGGCCACTCATGTCCGTTTCTATTGGGATTATTATTAAATTCTACCAGAGGCCTTGCAACGCTCGTCGCACTGCGATGCGCGGAGACCATATAGGCCAAGCGTAATGTTATTTCGCTACCTTTACCCTGCTTCAAGATAAATAATCAAGAATCGCGCGGTGGTTTCCCAGGGTATTGAACTCGTTGAAGCAAGTCAACACAGTAATCGATCTTGTTGCCTACCAGAGCTTAACCTCTATACTCGGGTGGACTTCTATCCCGAATTTTACCAGGTCACCACGTTACCAGGATCATGCGACTCGTCGATGTGTACACAAGAACTTGGGTAATAATGTTACGTTACATTAGGTTCTCCACATGAGGACTCTTCCCAAAGTCACTTTTCACACCTTTGTAAAACGATAAGGCTCAAAGCTCTCACAATGCTTTTGAAGCGCGATTGCCTACTAGGTCCAGCATGACAGTAATGAATATAATCACGCAATATTCCACTTGGACATATATGTCACTGTTGATGAACGTTCATTGTTCGTAAAAGAGGACTTTACATTTGATTGGAGGGGTGATTTGAATTCTACGGGTCCAGAAAGCCAATTAAGGCTAATTAAGGAACCCTTGCCGGATTGATCGTGTATCAGAACCGGCGATAACTCATCTTCTCCGATAATACGAGCAGTAGTTGGTCACCAACCCCAACCTGCTCTCGGGATTGCCATTTGCGTCCCATCCAAAGACTATCAGTGAACTTCATGACCCGACCCTCATCGGACTGGAGAGGGGAATTCAAAGTTCAACGAGACTGTCACAGCCGACTACGCACTACTGCAAAATCCCGTACTGAAGTCCAGTACCCCTAGAAAGCCCGCAATAACGCGGAACCTGCAGTGAATACCGAGACCTCGCCCATCGCACTGCTTGTACAGCCACCTAAGGAAAAGCGGCTGTTGACTGCTGGATTTCGAACCCGGAATACTTTCTCACAAAGTGTCACTGATATCACTCATTCTTCCGCCCCTATATATCTGATGAAGTTTAATCGTAAGTCGACATGAATGTGGACCAATCCATGATTTTTTTAATATTGGTATTTTCTGTGAATACTTATACATCAGGACCATGTGCTTCCCCTTCTGGCTATACTTTGCCCTGCATCAACTACAGAATCCCCGCGTGGGAACGACTCAGAATCTCTCAGCGATATTACTAGAGAAGTATGTGTCAATACACTATAGTATCACAAAAAATGGCGATTTGTTCTAACTATTGGGACGATTGGCTATTAAGTTTATTATTATTATATTATTATACTATTATTGAGTAAGCAGCAGTGAATTTGTACACACCTTCAATAGATTTTACCTTCTTTTAGTGACATTACATATATATAATGTGATATAAATTAATTGGGCCTATATATGAAATTTCATCTAAAAGTATCACATCACGTTGCGTTATGTGAGTGTAGTAGCTTTTCACCCCAAAATCGAGTGTTCCACCAACTGAACTAGTCGTTCGGCAATGACAGCCTAATACTATAGTAATAGTAACTATTTGATGGAAAAATTTGTCCCCGTACGAGTTACATCTTATCAGCTATATACAGTTTTGTGTTACTCTAACTTGTGAATGCAGAAAAGCTGTGGAGACAAATCCTAGGTGAAGCAAACATTTAGCTGGATAGGGTGACTGATGCGGAAATGCGCTTGTACATGCGTCGCACGTAGACATAGGCCTAGCTAAGTTTCATTAAAATGACGTGTTGAATAATAATGTTTGTCTCGATTTTCTTATAGGTTCAGCGTCAATCCACTATAGGCGCGATATCGTTGGTTTGCACCCACTTATAAAACAGGAAGTCCAAACCATTGCCCATCATTTAAATGTTGTCATCCACCGACACTTCTCTGAATCCGCTGACGTCACTCTTTTCTTTGGTTTGTCGCCCCGCATCTAGTTGTTGTTGAATTTATAAAGTGTGTTATGCAATGGTCTATACAAACGAATATCTGCGGTGAGCAATCGTGAATGGTGAACAGACTGAGAACAGGAAATATATTGTTTTAGGCAGAGCGTTCTGTCAACTAGAAATTGATGGATCAACAAAGCCATCCTGTCCACATACAATCTCATCAATTATTCTGTCCTCTCTTTCAAATATTATAATGAATTAGGTCAAGATTCGGCCGGAGTTCAATCATCGGTGGACACGGAGTAGAGGATAAAACAATCCTCATGGGTTATCATTCAACGGAAAGGATATAATAACCTAATTATATATTGCATGATTCTCTTCGCCAATTGGAGTAATAATTTAACATACGATATAGAGCAATGGCAATTTTTTTAATGAAATCAATTGGTTGGTCCTTGACAGAGTGGTATGGTCGAAAATTCCACTTTCTGAAAGGAAGATTTTCATGACCAATTTCCGTGTACAATTCAAGACTTTACTTGGTATAGCGTTGTACCATATGACGTGATCATTCCGAGTCCATTAGACGTAACCAAAAAATGTCAGGAAGTATTCAACATAGTGCTGTTGTTGTGTGAATAATTGTACTACTCCAAGCTAGTGATGATCTTTGTCAACAAAGGTTCAGGGCTCGGTCATGAACCTGAAATGTAATTTGCACACTAACATTCTGTATTTTCGACCCGTGTAAGCGTTTAGGAAGCAGTGATCATTACATGAGCATCACTTCGCAAAGAAGAATATATATATTGGTCAACGTCCGTGCAGGCTTGCCAAAGGGACTGGACGAGTTAGACGCGAGACAAGAGGACTCGCCAGCAGCGTGTAAAAAGAAGAAAAAAAAAACGCCTGGGATGCTGAGGGTGCTTAGGGCCTGAAGACCTTCACCTCCTCTCCTCTTGCTCTGAGGGAGGTTCCACAAGAAGAAACATATTGGGGAATATTGGGCCTCTAGCCTGGCGGTCAGCGGTTTGTGTTGAATGCTTCAGGGACCGAGAGACTTCTTCAACTGACAGAACAAGTTGGCAATACAAAGAGTAGCGAGATCTCATCGGCATTTTGTCACTCTTCTTCGGTAGGCCTACCTCTCGGTTGCGACTCGCGAATAGACATCCCGCCCATATAGTTCTACTACTATGTGTCCGCGATGATCTTCCTTCCTGGAGACGTGCCTAGCCCAACGTAGCAGCCTAGCCTCTTTTCGAGGACTTTTGTACATATATCACATCACAATGAACGTCGATTATTGAGACGAAGGCAGTGGTGATGGGAACGTTTGTTTTTTGTTTGTTTGCGCTTGTTGGATTCATACCCATACCGCACTGTTTCCTCGCCAATATTCTGTCGATATCCTTGCAGACCTGACTAAGCAAAGGCTATCCTGTATGAAACACCACGTGTCGTGAGATACTCATTCCTGTAACTTAACGCGAATAATTCAGTTTTTCAACAGAGTGAATTGCTAATTGGATTACCTTCAATTGAAATCACAATAAATCAGGTTGTCATGTGGCAAATAATAAGGCATTAAGATTACTTCTCCGTTCCCCTTTCAACGAACTAAAAATAGGATAGGGCGCAGTTGGTAGAGAGCGTCGGGTCATTTTTCCACTTGGTAAATTGGGGTTCGAATCCTGATCAGCTCCTACCAAAAACCAAATAGTTGCTGTGCAATCCACATGGGCCTGGAGCAGGGTCAAACGAAGGGTGGGCGAATTGCCATCAATTGCCACACACACACACCATTAAGGTACGCCAAAGAACTTGCCTCTTCCGTGTACCTTGTGAAAGATTCGCATCTGAAAAAAGTATTCATGTCTGCAGCCTGCCGTCAACTTGAATATAGGTTCGATCTTCTGCTCGGCATGTATCCATGAACGTATTTGTCTCGTTGGTACCATACAGTGTTATGTTTTATGCTGAGAACAATCGGATTGATCACTAGCATACCCCACAGACGTTCATTGCAATTAATTGAAACGTGGTAAATACCTACTCAATATACTTTGGATATGTTCTTCATCGAGGTATAGCTAAGCGTCGTTGAGCTCATCAACAAACATTATGCCTGAGGTAGCCGGAGGTCATGATTTCGTTAATTTGCATTCTCTTATTAGTTTTGGGTATCGAGGATGTACCATCATCAGTTCTACAAAGAGTGAATGTCCTAGCAGGCCTAAGCAAAAATTCTGCCGGATGATTCAGGTGAATTCCGCATGACGGAATGAAGCCTATGTTTTATGTAAAAGTAAATTTAAAAAAAAACAAAATCAAGGAATGACGAACGTTATTACTAGAATAAAACCTGTGGCTCTATATTATGTGTCCCGCAGCGTCTGCAATTGTGCTGATATTACGCATTTTGGATTGCTGTGGCATATTCCTTGCCTCATATCCGACAATATCCAGTCATTTTAAATATAAAAATTGTGGTGGAGGAAATTTTCCATGGAGTAGCTCAACTATGTTTGCGTTAGGGTTCAATAGTTCATTGCTGCTCTGGTCATATGACCCAATAATAGAAATTATCGTTATAGCAGGAAGTCGTCATTTGAAGATATATCACTCGACTCGCTGATGAGACTAATTCAACATCCCGAATATAGCAATGGCATCAGTCATGTTATCAGCTCCGAATGAAGTTTACATAGCGAATTTTGCTATTAACTTTGATATACTGAGGAGGCCTGAAAACCTGAATAATATGTCAGACTTTTGTGTCAGCAGCAGCAACGCCGAGGTGATATTTGGATAATAACTTGGGATTCTTCCAATGATAGCTCTCAATAGTCTTAGAAGGGCAGTGGGCGTCGCTAGTTAGGCCAAAGGGGTAAGAACTGAAGTGAAGTGTGAATTCTATCTAACGAATAGGAGCCGTGGTACTCTTGAACAGTTCGTTTAGGCCATGGATAACTCGAAGGAGCCTCGCAGCAATTCTGTCATGTCATGTGAACAGTTGTATTCTCAGAGTTCACCCATAGTTCGTTAGTTTCAAGGTAGAGTACTTGACTCTTCATTACACAATAATACCCTGTTATGGAATACTAAATCTTGGTAACTTCTGTATTTTATCTTACAGATGACAGTACATACACACGAGAAGGCTGCAGACGATATGCTATTCTAACAAACTAATAGATGGATTTTCTAAGGTCCCAGGCAACGCTTGATGCCAAAGGTGAGCATTCTACGCTGATGCGTAATTATTTCATCGACCTCACTCTGCTGATCACCATAGCAACGGTTGCTGGTAATTAATGGGTTGGGTGAATAGTTCCTATTTGGGAGGGTTGTACTCCTGATGGGATCCGTTGATTGTTGGGTGGTCCAGTAATGAGGTAAACCGAAACATATCTGTTGTGTGTGGGTATGTGGGTTGTGTGTGTGTGTGTGTAGGTGTGTGAGCGGGTGTGTGTGTATGCGTTTTATGTCCTTCAGATTTTCCCGCAGATATCTCGTATTTAAAATGACTGTGCGAGCTCGAATTTCACACAGTCAAATGGTCCACCAACCACTAAAGATTACTCAGAAGTTGCAGCCAACAAATTAGACGAAAGAAATTAAAACGAGGAGGAATTTATCTCTTGCATTCAGAGGCAAAATTACAAAATGTTGACGTGGGAAGGGGGGTACTTTTTTTTCGGAAAGTTGAGCAATATTGAAGATCTTTCAAGGAATTTGGGGATTGATTGGATAATTTTTAAATCGTATAAAAAGCCACAACCATTAGATCAGTTACACTTGTGTGAAAATCAGACATGCCGATGAGATGCCGCAACTCCGGTTGTCGTCCATTCGTTCCTACTTGGAGTATTTGCAGGTTTAGTGATATTAGACTGTCACGGAGTAGGCGTATGCATTGATGCAGCATGTAACAATATTGAGTTAGTACTAAATGAGTTAACGGGGTGGTTGACACCAGAACATTATTAGTCACAGTTTGTATCAATGAAATAATATTCAACGGTAATTATCATTGAGATGATATTCGACAGTGCTTATCATTGAAATAGTATACAACAGTAACTATCATTGAAATAGTATTCACCAGAATATTTGAATTATCATTCAGAAGAATTGATTGTTAACCGAACTGGATTTCAAATTCGTCTCTGAAAGAGAATGTTCTCCTCTTACAACTCTATCCTATTGACTATTTGTTTGGTAATATATCACTATATGCAAGTAGTAACATATTCGAAAAGACTAATAGACTATAGCACATATGCTAGATATGAGATTTGCAACAGTGACTACGCATAAGGATTTGTTCGGTACTAATTTACAATATTGTACGACGATGTGTTGCTCGCCAATAATCAAACATAAACCCATTCTAGAATGCCAGAAAGGATGCTATGGAGACTATCATTCTAACAATATAATGCATTTTCATCAAATAATTTCTGTTTAGACTAAGCATTGTGGGCTGCACGTCTTCGAAGTGGTTTTGAGCTCTGACCCCTGTTGACCTCAGATGGTCTTTGAACTGTCCCCCGAACGAGTTGATGACCAATGTGGGGAATAATAGTCCCTCACGTAAAAGAAAAATACCTTCATCCATCCAGAGCTAGTCGACACACACACACACACACACACACACACACACACACACACACACACACACACACACACACACACACACACACACACACACACACACACACACACACACACACACACACACACACACACACACACACACACACACACACACACACACACACACACACACACACACACACACACACACACACACACACACACACACACACACACACACACACACACACACACACACACACACACACACACACACACACACACACACACACACACACACACACACACACACACACACACACACACACACACACACACACACACACACACACACACACACACACACACACACACACACACACACACACACACACACACACACACACACACACACACACACACACACACACACACACACACACACACACACACACACACACACACACACACACACACACACACACACACACACACACACACACACACACACACACACACACACACACACACACACACACACACACACACACACACACACACACACACACACACACACACACACACACACACACACACACACACACACACACACACACACACACACACACACACACACACACACACACACACACACACACACACACACACACACACACACACACACACACACACACACACACACACACACACACACACACACACACACACACACACACACACACACACACACACACACACACACACACACACACACACACACACACACACACACACACACACACACACACACACACACACACACACACACACACACACACACACACACACACTGGTTATAACTTGAACGAGAGCATGGATTGTGCCATCATATCACACATGCCCTTAGAACTAGCCTAACTAGGTTTTTAGAATTTTGCATTGGAATTCGATACTTTTTCTGCCCCAAAATTGTGGAAGGAAAAACGGCTGTGTTTTAGATGAATTGCATTGCAATTCAATGACAATGTACTTTGCTAATGGATTTTTCCAATTGCTATTTAGATTCAATAGTCCTATCTTTGGCCTATCCTTTGTTTCTTATACACCGAGAATTGCAGTCAAGAATAGTAACAACGAGAGAGCCCGTTTCCATCTCACGGTTGCAACGGTTAGCCGACTCGAAACCGAACCGAAACTAGGAATGAATTACCTAGCTCCGATCTACCAGCCAGATGTCATCGTTATGCCTCCCATTCATCATTCATTTCACTGAAGTGAACTGATCAAACAACAGATACATGCCATATTTCAATTAGCCTTAAGAACTTCACAAATAGAACGGTACATTGTAATTTATTCATAATTGCAATCATACTACGCATTTTCCGTATGACATGCATGGTGGCGATTAATTTGTACATATTCGATACCTCCATAATCCAGCGCCTGCCTAACTAAGCTAGATGGGAATTCTGCTTTGGAAAGGAAGAGGAATTGCTCCAACGGTCCAAACGCGGTCCTGCTAAACGTTTCAGCGTGAGGAGATTCCACACTATTTATAAACTGTATTTGGCCAGCGATACTCCTTGCTCATACTGATTACAGTTAAATCCCATAGGTCTACCGGAAGTTCAGGCTGCAAACCGACAATAAAGTTAACTGCATAATTTGATACTCGCGGGTAATACTCGTATCTAACTTTTTACGAAACATTTTACCAACTGGGCGTTGAAAAGGCGGATTCTATATATCCTCACATGACAGGGAGCGACGACGTTTTCCCTCAAGCATTTGAACTGAACGCGGCGCTTGGAATCAACGCATGTCTCGGTCTAGGTGCAACCAACCTGAAAACAAATTTCCCAAATTTCCTTCTCGACCATGCGAATTGGAGTGCCGTCAGCGCAAAACGCTAATTGAATGCACCTAATATCACATTAATTCACACTTTGAGTGTTTTGGTACCAAATGTAAGGAAAGGAGGACCTTGAATCGCGTAACGGGACACCACTTGATGTTCTGGCATTCCCCAGACTATGTAAAGCCTATAGGGTGCCGACCTTGATTCGTTATCTAGTTTGTCCATTCGTTGAAGCAAACGCGATCACTCTGTTGAAGCCCAAGCGAACGGCAGGATTTTTTTTCAAACTAGTACGAATGAAAAGAGGACATTCCAATGCCTATAAAACCCTCCAACTTAACCGTGAAAATCTCCCCTTCACTGTGATATCACTGCAGAGACGATGCGGAGGCGGCACAAAACTGTGGACACTACACAGCCAATGTTGCCTTTTTGAACCAAAATAACTTGGAAGACAATTAGAGCAGTATTTATAAAAGAAATTGGTACTTTAAACTTGGGGGCAATTCTAACTTGTCCAGTCATCACTTCTGCCTTGTTCCCGATTATGGCTGATGCTATGATGTCATGCAAGCCTGGCTGATGCTATGATGTCATGCTAGCTTGGCTGATGCTATGATGTCACACTAGCCTGGCTGATGCTCTGATGTTATGCTAGCCTGGCTGATGCTATGATGTATGTAGCCTGGCTGATGCTATGTCATGCTAGCCTGGCTGATGCTATGTTATGCTAGCCTGCTGATGCTTATGAAGTTAGCTAGTGCGGATGCTAGGATGTTATCTAGCTGGCTGATGCTATGAGGTATGCTAGCCTGGCTGATGCTAGATGTATGCTAGCTGGCTGATGCAATGATGTATGCTGCCTGGCTGATGCTATGAAGTAAGTTGTGCTAGCCGGCTGATGCTATCATGTTATGCTAGCCTGGCTGATGCTATGAAGTCATGCTAGCCTGGCTGTTGCTATGATGTTATGCTAGGCTGGCTGATCATGATGTCATGCTAGCCTGCTGATGCAAGGAGTTTGCTTAGCCTGGCTGATGCTATGTCATGCTAGCCTGGCTGTTGCTATGATGTCATGCTAGCTTGGCTGATGTATGATGTCAGCTAGCCTGGATGAGGGCAAATGATGTTATGCTAGCCGGGATGATGCTATGTGTTATGCTAGCGCTGATGCTTGATGTATGGCTGCCTGAGATGATATGATACCATGCTAGCTGGCTGAGCTATGATGTATGCCTAGCAGGAGATGCTATGTATGCTACCAGCTAGCCTGGCTGATGCTAGATATTCATGCAAGCCTGGCTGAGCGATGATGTCAGCTAGCCTGGCTGATGGTATGATGTTATGCTAGCCTGGTGATGCTATGATGTCATGCAAGCCTGGCTGATGCAATGATGTATGCTATCCTGGCGGATGCTATGATGTTATGCTGGCCTGGCGGTGCTATGAGTCATGCTAGCCCGGATGATGCTATGATATGAGTTATGCCAGCATGGCTGATGCTATGAGGTCATGCAGCCTGGCTGCATGCAATGATGTTCTGCTAGCCTGGCTGTGTATGAAGTAGCTAGCCGGCTGATGCTATCATGTTATGCTAGCCTGGCTGTTGCTATGATGTTATGCTAGACTGGCTGATGCTATGATACCATGATAGCCTGGATGATGCTATGATGTCATGCAAGCCTGGCTGATGCTATGATGTAATGCTAGCCTGGCTGAGGCTATGATGTTATGCTAGCTTGGCTGAGCTATGAGTTATGCTGACTGGCTGATGCTCTGATGTTATGCGAGCATGGCTTATGTCTATGATACCATGCTAGCCTGGCGATCTATGATGTTATGCAGCATGGCTGATGCTATGAGGTATGATAGCTGGCTGGATGCTAGGAATATCATGCAAGCCTGCTGAGCGATGATGTCATGCAGCCTGGCTGACTGTGTAGGATGTCATGTAGCATGAGCGGATGCAATGAGTTAGGGCTATCCGCTGAAGGCTATGATGTAGCTAGCCTGGCTGATGCTATGAAGTCATGCTAGCCTGGCTGAGATTGATGTTATCGCAGCCTGGCTGATGCTATGATGTCATGCTAGCTTGGCTGAGCAATGATGTTATGCTGCCTGGCTGATGCCTATGAAGTTATGGTAGCCTGGCTGATGCTATGTGTTATGCTAGCCGGGCTGTGCTATGATGTTATGCTGCTGGCTGATGCATGATACAATGCTAGCATGGATGATGCTATGATTGTCATGATAGCCGCTGATGCATGAGTCATGCTAGCCTGGTGATGCTGATATGAAGTGATGCTAGTCTGGCTGATGCTATGAAGTATGCTAGCGGCTGAGCTATGAGTTAGGCTAGCCTGGCTGATGCGATGATGTTATGCTAGCCTGGCTGAGGCTATGATGTTATGCTAGACTGGCTGATGCTATGCAGTTATGCTAGGAATATCATGCTAGCATTGCTGATGCAATGATGTTATGCTAGCCCCCGGGCTGCTGCTATGATGTATGCTAGCCTTGGAGTGATGCTATGAAGTTATAATAGCCTGGCTGAGGCTATGATGTTATGCTAGCCTGGCTGATGCTATGAAGGTATGCTAGCCTGGCCGATGCTATGAAGGTGAGGCTAGGATAGCATGCTAGCCTGGCTGATGCAATGATGTTATGCTAGCCTGCTTATGCTATGATGAACGCAGCATGGTGATGCTAGGAGTGATGCAGCCTGGCGAGGCTATGAGTTATGCTAGCCTGACTTGAGGCATGGAGGTAGAGTAGCCTGGCCGATGCTATTTTGTCATGCTATCCTGGCTGAGCTATGAGTTATGCTTAGCCTGGTTAGGCTATGAGTCACGCTAGGCATGGATGATGCTATGACGTTATGCTAGCCTGGCTGATGCTATGATGTGATGCTAGCCGATGATGCTATGATGTTATGCTAGCCTGGCTGTTGCTATGATGTCATGCTAGACTGGCTGATGCTATGAAGTTATACTAGCCTGGCTGATGCTATGATGTTATGCTAGCCTGGCTGTTGCTATGATGTTATGCTAGACTGGCTGATGCTATGATGTCATGCTAGACTGGCTGATGCCGATGATTCATGCTAGCTGGCGATGCTGTGATGTTATGATAGCCTAGCTGCTGCTAGGATGTCATGTATAGCCTGGTGAGGGCTAGCTGTCATGCTTGTTGGGTTCTAGCTGATGCTATGAAGGTCATGCTAGGGCCCTAGCTGATGCTTATGAAGTTATGCTAGCCAGGATGATGCTATGATGTCATGCTAGTCTGGCTGATGCTATGATGTTAAGCTAGCCTGGCTAATGCTATGATGTTATGCTATCATGGCTGATGCTATAACGTTATGGTAGCCATTTTGTTTCAGGAAACCGTCGACAGGAGAGTAAAACAAATGTAAATTGTCTCCTTTTTGTAAGCCAACATGTATACATGACAGTAAAAAGTATCGCTCCAGAGATTGTGTGTGGTTGGCAAAAATTCCGATCCCTATCTCAATTATAATATTTTCATCCTCGGAAGAAGAAAGGTTGTAAAAAGTTGTTAATTCAAAATACCGAAGGATATACAATAACAGTATGGGTATGAATATTCTGGTATATTAATAGAACCTGTTCCTGCACATCTTCGAGGTGGTTGGGAAATTTGGGATGATGCTTCCCTTGTGCAAACAGGCAAACTTTCGTATGGAATAAAAACGTCAAGCTGACAAGGGCATTCGTGTAAACTTACACAACTTACGATTCTTTAACGAACTGCAAAACCTCCTTTCCAGCTTGAAGTTATTTGGTGGCGAGAGATGTCAGAATATTAGTACACCATCTAAACACCTCCGCATAACAAAAATAAAGGCTGAAAACGAGCTACGTTTACGTGAGTCACTATTGAAAACGAAGGAAATAGTAATACAAGTATAATATATATCTCCGAATAGAAGAAATTTATATAAAATTTTATAACTCGAATATAAAACGTTAGGAGTGTGGTGTCTACATCAGTTAGTTACACAATCAGCGACTTAAGCTCTTATCATTGTAATCGGATGTCTCAGCCATATTCGAAACGCAGAGGATAGTACGAGTACGATACCGGCGTAATAGGAGGAAGCTTATTCGAGGGAGTTGTTATTCTTACTCCTGCGATTGGATGTATCTTATCTAAAAAGATAAATATTGGAGGTTTTCTGGCGTTGACCAACATTTGCAATTGGTCGTTAATAATTCTGTTTAAAGAGTACCACGTCTGGCGTTGATATAATAATTGTCGTGTGGTTATTCGAAACATATGTGCAGTGTTTTGTCTCCACGTAACCTCGTCGTTCTTCATGAGGGTAATTTAATAACGTGTCAAGACTCATCACGGCTTCGTTGCGACATGTTAAGAATGTGAAAAATGACATAGTTGAACTAGCTAGTATCTATTGGGGAATTCTGACGCAGCGAGAGCCCTGGCATCCTAGCCTTGCTGACGAATGAAACCACGGTCTCCGTGTTGCACGGGTGTTACAACTGTTTCTGTCATCGTCTGCTCAGCGTGATCACGACAGACGTTACTAAAGGAGTATTTATAATCTGTTCGAGGCTGCCCGGCGATCGGAATTCTTCGAACAGCTTCTAGGTCGGTGTAATCCGTGTAAATCATTAACGTCTGCTTTCAGGGTTTGCCTTGTGGGCCTTTTTATTGAGATAAAACCAGAGCAGTAGCGAGAACTTAGTTGACACTCTTTCAAAGTTGGCTGCGCATCGAATAATGACCTCCATTACAGGATTGCCTTGTAATGACTATAAAGCACTGAGTGCGGAAATGTCTGTTCTGTGTGCACAAATCCCCATTCCCAATTCATATCAGGTATTGTCGCATAATCGAACCACCGTAGCGTGGAAATCAGACTATAGTTATACGATACAGGAAATGTTTCTACTCTTTGGTGTCTACCACGTTGCTTAGTTGTAAGAGCAGCTAACTTGTAGCAAGGAAGAGTCCTGATTCGATCTAGGTTCGAGTTCATTTCCCTCAATGAATCATAATCAATGGCAAAGCGAGAGCACTATACTAAAGTTACATTATTACATTAATGAGTTGCTTGATTGAAATGCCTAAATTCGCGTTTTTTTTTTTTTTTACCTTACTTCAGCCAGACCAAACAGAAATGAATTATCTTCTGATGATGATGCCAATATTATTCAATAATTAAAAAGCAAGAAACATGAGAACCAAATAACGATTCGTTTAGGTTGATAATCGTTGGAACCGCGAACGGTTGGATTCCGGACAGCTGCATTATAATGGTGATCGGATTAGCTCAGTCGGTAGAGCTTAGGCTTATGATCGAAAGGTTCCGATTTGGAAACCCCGGGCCGGGTGGCCTTTCCGGTGCGTCCTTCGTCAGCGTGTTCTCTCCGTTGCCTCGTCCTACCCGGGCGTTATTGGACCTTTGAGAGGTTACTTGTAATCACAAGTGCGCTGATTAGGCAGCCATGTGATGAAATGTCCCGGGGACATGTTGTGGGGAGGCATCCATGGCGGTATGGTACGGGCCGAACAAGTTACCATTGAGTCCCGGCTCTGAGACGGTACATGTAACGTGTAAAGCGCTATATAAGAAGAGTACATTATTATTGTTATCATTATCACTCAAAAGTGTTCATTTTTATTTCGCAAGGCGGGTTCAACTGGACAATTCACTGAATAATCTGAATAAATCCTGTGAAAGACAGGGATAATCATCACTTCAACGGGATGAGCTAATTCGTGACAACCTCAGTCGGTTCCAAAAGTCGTTTTAATCTCAAAGGCGAAGGGTGATGTTGTTTCCGAATCTAGCTATACTCCAGATCCGTCGAAGATACATCATGACCATTGCGCAAAGCGGCGAATTCCAAATTATCTTCGTCAGTGGAGTCGATAGACCCCAAAGTGGGAATTTCGGTCACGGTTGTATGTACTATTAGAAGGTTGCAATAGCTCTATCGAAGTCAGCTGAATTTGGTAAAGAACTATATAGCCGTACTAATTACAGATATACTATATGAACAGAAACCCAATAGCTTATTCCCGGGAAGACCCTATTTGAAACGATCAAAACTGGCCTCCTCTGGTGCATTGGCTAAGAACAATAATCTCTGGAAATTGTGCACTTTTCGACAAAAGCATCTAACTTTTTTCGCAGATACGCTGATTCATATGAGCCCAGGAACCCATCGCTATCACGATGGTACTGGCCGCCATTTTGAATTTCAAAATGTTCACATGTAATGTTTATATCTCATCCTGTCTGCAATAAAAATGTGTTTTTTCAAGAGTCAGTCGAAGTGGTCTGCGAACAATGAAATCACGTCGCCATCATTTCACAGAACAGACTGCAGTAATTTGCTTAACAAACCATAGCTGAATCTTCCACCTCACAAAAAAGTGGCAACACTTTGTGCCAAGTAATGAGCTCCTAATCCTTTCCGCTACACAATTATCAAGCTCACAAACTTTCCAGACCTTGTGTTGAGACCTTCGTGACGTTGGAACTCAATAAAAGCCAATAGAGATCATTAAACCTACTGGCAATCCGTTGTGCCAAGCATGAGCTCTCTACGTCATTTCGTTTTCAAGGAAGTTCTCATGCTCACATGGTGTGTAGACTTTGACCTCATTGACATCAGGTAACAGCAGACCTGACTCTAAAACGCAAGGGGTCGCCCTTTCCATAGGTTTGCGTTCTTTGGATATCGTTCTTACAAATAGCGTCATATACACTCCCACTCACCTTACCTACACACAATGCATAGATTTCTCGGCCAAGCGACACATAACCCATTATTATTTGTGACTCAGCCTGTAAATTATATTTTAGTTAGAACTAGTATAGGCTACACTATATTCTAAGCGAGGGAGACTCAAGCGGGGTAACCATACGAGTTAATCGCAGATCGCTGCCAGTGGAATATTCTAACCTTTAACCTTTACCTTTTCTATATAAAGTTCGCCACACAAATCATGCGAGACAAAAATGAAGCAGGAACTATTTTCGTTGGCCTCGGACAAGCCTAAATGCGATCCGTAGAACGGGGATAGTGAACCACTGATGTCGGCTCCTCGCCGTTGAACTCATGGCAACGCCACTTTATTTTCTAATTATCCACTATCTTCCTTTCCACAATCACTAACTTTTATTTCCACATCACACATTCTCTGCGAGCTTTGCTCACTAAGAACATGACCAGTTCACGCCTCACTTTCTATCCGTCCCAAGTTTTGCCAATAGTTTAGGTAACTGATCGCTGTGTCCGGTTCTGTACCACAGGTATGTATCATCTAAATGAATAGCTACCTACCATTCCCAGTATATAGGCACCGACAGTGTTTGTCATGACGACACATCCCCGCATGCCCATTCTCTAAGGAAATACAAGATAAAATTCACTCGTTGTGTTAAAGATACAAGTAATTATCGCAGCCTCTTCTATGTTCCAAGTTATAGCGTCAACATAAGTAGCCATTTTTTTTACACATTACAGGCAAAACCTTTTCGTTCACTAATTGTGGCGGCGTATATGATCCGCCTTTTTTAAAACCCCTGAATATAGGCTACTTGAAATTACACCACGGCCGCCCTAAAATATATATTCACATAAACTTCATAGAGTTCATAGAGTTCTGCATTACACATGAACATTATTTCCTTCGAAAGCATACATGACGTGACTCTCTACTGACATTACGTGTTATTCCTGGGTCACTTTCCATATATAACAAATTCATATAGTCAAATCATTTGACACACGTTTTCGAGTGGTAATGGGCTAAACTACTGTTACCATTCAGACTTTGGTGCTCAGCGGTATATCAGAGATATTCTCCACATAAACTATTATTCTTCGAGTGATTCCGTAGACAAATTATTCCAGAAAAAGTTTGCGAGAAATTACCAAATCAGAGGACTGAGAGGCGAATTTGATAAGCTAGTTGCTGTTATTAAAAAAAAAATGCTTCGGACCCCAATGTACATACACAAAGCATATTCACATTATGGTCCTGTATTTATGTGCAACACAAATGTCCGACAATTGCATGAAAATGTCAGTGTCTATTTCATTAGCTTACAAATAAAAATAGAAACTCAACATGAGATGGTAAGTTTCGGCATTTCTCTTTAAAACAAAGCACAAATTCTCATAATCTAGGATGAATTAGGAAGACTTACTACGACTGAGTCTATTCACGATTTCAGTTAATGAGATTATAATTTATTGTGTCAAAGGTCATAGGGGGAAACTGGCTCCTCCGACGTTCAACGTACAGTGTGAAGAACAGTCTATCGAAACTCTCTGACGAAAATCAAAATCCTATCAGCACAAATAATTTAAAAGGTCCCATTATTTATAACTACTATCAACAATAATATTCGAAAAGATGGGATGGTTTGCTTGCGTTCCCGAAGAGAGGTGAGAGTTGGAAAAATAGGCCTGTAGTGACAGAGCTTTGGGGGAATCTCGCAAATGGCCTCGAACTGTTTAGTGGTGAGCGTGCGGATTTACAACTGTGGAAAGGCTTATTCCACTGAGAAATTGGTTCGGCTGATATGATTCCCACGAATGAATTTCATCAAAAAATTTCACACCCGTCGAAATCCCCTCCATCCCCAATTCCGTGATCCTATTTCAAACCAACAACATGTTCTTATCCCGTAATAGTTCAATTAACTTATTAAATCAAAGTACCTCTCAGTCTCAGAAGAATGATCACAATCCGATCACTGAAATTATACTTCTTAATCCAGATAATTTGATGAACTCGATAAAAAATAATGTTTCAAAAAACACTGATCACTACAATTAACCAAAAAAGGGGGTCAGATAACTTTAAATGCGCATCTGAAAATTAACTGTTTAACTTCGTTCTCCGAGAAATATCGAACTATATTTTCCGGACCTACTGTATGGTCTGTATATCTCTTTATCCATATAATTCTAGTACTTTTCATGGAACATAAGCCATTATTCATGTTTGAGCTATATCACCAGGGATTTACGTAAACATGCCACCTTTTATATTATCATTTAAACACTGGAACGAATGTGAAACAGTACAATATTTATTCATATTAAAGCGATGTTAGTGGGTACCAGTACCAACCGGCTGAACATAAGAAATGTTCCCTCGTCTGGACCGTTTTGGCATATGAATCATCTATTATAAATAAAGTTACACCTGACCACGGACGGACCACCCATGTAACAGGGACATTATGACGAGGCTGGTTCCCCAACCGATCTCGAAACGATGTGTGATAGGCATGTATGATTACCTTTGAAAAAGGAAATATTCAAAACGTACGAATTCTCACCAGTCTTCCAAAATTGAACAAGAGGGAAACCCCGGAGTTCCAGGATCTCATCGGCAAATGTGGAAATATTCAGTCGTTTTTAACATGGCTACTATTTCACGGTTGCAAATAGACAAAATTATCAAAATAATTGATATGAAAAAACAGTCGTTTACTCCCAATAATAATAATTCATAGAAATGTCGGGAAATCAACGGCATGAATGCTGAGAAACACTTAGTTATGATAATTTGTACTTGTTCAAAAAGTGAAACCATTCGTCCTTCCAATCTCTAAATATACTGAAAAAACAGATTTCAAAATCCCCAATTTGCCCAAATCAATTCCCCACCCTGAAATAGAATTATGGCAATTCTCGGTTGATTGCATGAGAGAAGTTGTAATTTATGCCTGTTACATTGTACAAGTTTGCATCCTTCACTATTGGAATCAGCAAATATCTTGAAATAGTGAAGAATTGGTAAAATGAAAATGGCCCGAAAATTTTTTGTTACCCTCTAAATTTCCAAAATTTTGATAGTTCTCGCCTAGATCTGGCGTGCAAAAAGTGTGTTTTGTGGACTATCAGGCGTGTGCAAAATTTCACTATGTTCAGTCACTCCAAAATGGAGTATTCGCGAAAATCCATCAAAAAATTATGACGGACAAACGAACGCGCGCGCGCGCGCGCGCACACACACCACACACACCCTACAAACACACAAACACACACATACACCACACACGCGCGCACACACCACACGCACACACCCAAGCACACACACACAAACACACGCCGCAAACACAAAACAGACACTTTCGCGAGTGCACCTCATCAATGGATACCCAGACCACCCACCAACCGGGTTACCCCCAAAGTAATAGTTCTACACGGACTATGGTACACATAGCAAACGTTGCTACGCAACCAGCAAAAGTATATATAGGTGAATTATGGCAACTGCAAAGTACCAATATTCATCCGGCCCTTCGGACATGACTTAATAACGTTTCCCAAGGACCAGATATTGCTTCTAGGAAAAATTGAGCGCATGTTCAAAACTTGGCGATGACGATACGATCGAGAAGAGACGATACGTACGATACGATCGATACGATAGATTTTATCGGATGGAGTTTTCACACTTGTGCGATTAAAAATGTCGTACGTAATTTTATCGAAGTGCGGCGCCTAAATAACGGAGAAAAGTAGTGGGATTTTAGTTGAGAGAGCACAAGTTTCCCTCTGGCCTCAGGCGGTGGAATAGCCTGGTCGGCAGTGCTTTTGAGTACCAAGAATGGTTAATTTCAAAGACACTTCGACGCTGTGTCTTCTCAGTACTTGTAGGAGGCGTGGAGAAGCGCAATTGAAGATCACGAATCAGACAGCTGATCTCAGCATCCCCGCCTACCCTTCCGTTGGACACCCGTCGTCAATAGCATCGGTATCCAATAATACGGCGAAGTGAGGTAGCCAAGAAAGCATTCAGTCAAATTGAGTCAATTCGCCATTGAGCTGGAAATTGGAGTTTGTCTACTCTGCTCAGAACGGCATGACAAAATACTGCCTACCGCTCCACCTCGGGTACCTTACTACTTCCCTACTGATCAAAGGACTATAACTGGCGAAATCGACATTACCACCCCGTATAGCTTTTTAATTTCCGTTGCCACTACCGTTTCTATTCCCGCCTTTTCTTCACATGAGGGTAAGGCTGAAGTTTCCGTCACTACGTCGGATGGGTCGAGCCACTCTGAAAAAACCCATCCTCCCTGCTCCTCTCAAACAGCCACAACACCCTCCTCCCCGGCCACTCACTACCAACCGCATATCTCCTGCCTTTGCATGCCAATGATACTTCGTGGGCGCCGACTCAACATGACCCTCCCCATTACATCATGTCACGCTACTATCGTAAATGGGGAGGGCTTCATGGAATCGAACTGAAATAATGGTATCGTAGGTCGGATGGCGGAAATAGGGCTGAGAAGAAGAATCATTCAGAGGCCAAGGTCTTCCCCGGATACGTCACTACCCAAAACATCAGAAGCCCTGATTTTATCACTAAAAACCCACTTTGCACGCCTAACTTCCCCAATAGCCTGTTTGGAGTTTCCATACTCTGTGCGTTCATCACTGCATTGCGCAAGTTATCGCATCCGATATATTTATCGTACGATAAAAAGGTCAAATATTTTCAAATCGACATCCGATAAAGTTAATGTATCGTTCGTATCGTTTCGTATAGCACAAGTGTGAACAGCCCTTAGTATCGAACACCAATACCCCACGCAATGAATAGCATCTATGATCAGCAATCTTCAGATCTGGCTACAGGCCTGCGGGGAACTCGCCCTGAACGTTTCATGTTGCTCTCTCCGCCCGGGCCAGGAGCAAAGATACTGTTAGGTTCATAAAATTCCACATATCACGAAACATAATAGATCACGCATACGGCGTCAAAGGTTATGGCAAAAATGAAGGTGAAACATGCTATCTTTATCAATTTACATCACGAACGAGGGCCTCCCATTGAGATGACTTTCAGCCATGGATTGCTCAGGCGCGCGCAGATCAATCGATGTAATTGTATTAAAAGAACAAAAAAATAAGGAGCGATCGTGAAAAGACAAAAAAAAAACTGGTTACCGGACCGATAATTGCATGTGAGATGTCTCATGATGTTAGTCCACTCCCAAGAGACAAAGGAAGAAATAAGACCACTCGCGAAACTATTAGGACACGTTATACGTGGTGTTTCAAGGTCTTTAATGGCCCAAATTGAATAATAGCCTCATCATGCTGTCAGCGGTCGGAAGGCTGAGATTTTTGACATAATCTAAAGGTTTTATTTGATTTCTTCCTCCAGTGTGACCACGCCTCGCGTGGGATCGAAGGATAGGTTAAATACATTATTTGTCTATAAGAAAATCAGCATCTGTTGTGCCAGCTGAAAAGAACAATATTCGAGTTTTAGACTCAATTAAGCTTCATTGCCCCAGTCTATACGTAGTGACTACTAGTACGACAACGATATATTATACTCTCTATAGTATGATAGAGAGTATATTATATATATTAGAATATATAGATATATATATATATATTATATATAATATATATATATATTATATATATATATTATATATATTATCTATCTATATTATTCTTCGATGGATATTGAATTTAACGAGAAAATTAAACCAAGCCCTGCGCCACTCGTGGTATCGTAATCATTAACTTTGTAGTGTATAGATGCGATATCTTATTAACGTAAAATCGTAAGGTGATCATTTTGTGTGGTGTACCCAGACGGGTCGATTTTTGTTTTGGTAGGTTGACGACCATGCTCCTTTGGTTCAAAATAATAAATGAACGATCCATCTCAATTGAGAGAATAAACTTGAATTTGGCAACGATTTAAGTAACCGTAGCTATGGCTCATGTCGCTAACCAAAATAAAATTATCGCTAGTATCTACATTGCAAACCAACGATGGCTTTCTGTAAGCGAACATATACAACACACATTGACGTATTTATTCATGTATGATGCTTATGAACAAAAAAAAACTCGGGAATCAAACAAACTTGATTGCTCATTCATTTCTTCAGTCATTCCTTGTGAATTTATTCGGCAAAATATTCATACAACATGTGTAACAGCATTTATAAATAACTGCCTAGGATAACGCAGGAAAGTAGATATACTAGTATTCACATCTGTCCCGAAGAGCCAGATGAGAATTTTATATTTCACTATATATACTGTTTGATTAGTTGACCATGGCAACGGTTGGCTATGGTCACATAGCGTATTCAGAACTCCACTGAGGGGTCCCCTATAGTGGGGTGCCCATGGGTGTTTCGGGTGGGGTCCAGCAATGGTGTGCACTCGCGAAGGTGTCCGTTTGTGTGTTCGCGGGTGTGGTTGCGCGCGCGCGCGTGTGTGTGTGTGTTTTGTACACTCCTCATATTCACGACAACACGTTTTCATTCCTCTCCAATGGGAAACCTTTCTTCAATCATGAAATTCAAGGGATAAAAAAAGTAATTTTTTTGGGCCTGGGGTGGGGGGGGGGGGGGGGGGGGGGGGGGGGTGTTTCACGTTGTTCGTGATTACAAAAACGATAACCAAATAATTTTGAGATTCCTCCTAACAAGGCAGGAAGTAACAAAATAATAACTTTTTGCTTGCATCCAGGGATAAATTGCAAAATTTTGGACTTTGAAGGGAAACACACACTATTTTTGGGCAAATTGTGTTTTGTTTGGAGGGGGTGGGTTAGGGGAGGGGTAGCGCGGAACTTGAAGTGATTCTCCCATTGATTATTTACCACATCATCAAATCAGAGCACGACAAACCTGAGCTGGGGGAACATCGGTTATAACGCTACGGCTATGGTGGGGTGCCCATTGGTGTGGTTCAGCAATGTGGTGCACTCGCAAGGGTGTTAGTGAGGATCAAGGGTTTAGGTTTAGGTGTTGGTTAACGAATCAGATTGAATTATACATCTGGATTGGAATCTACTCCTCACGCCCACCCCTAATTCCTCAACTCAATCTCATACTCCAGGTTAGACCCGGCTACGCATTATACAATCATGCCAATTCAGCATATCCTAGGCCTAATGTTTTGCAGCTAGCGGGTGGAATTTTTATCTTTTTACGCAACAATCAGCTCGCCTAGGCCTAACAAGTTAGGCAAGCGAGTTAGTCGAGCTTCAACTTGAGTGTTAATAGCCCTAACTCCCTTTTAAAGCCTCTCATAATAAGATACTGTATTGGCATGATGGCACCAGTAACTTAGTTTCACGCTCTCATTTTCCTGAGCCAGAGCAAGTTTATTACCATGTTACAACTCCCCGCTCCGTTTTTTGAAGCTAACAACCCACCCAGCATGGCATCTCTAAACGAGAGTCGACACATGTTTTGCGCTGCGCGGAAATGGCTGCGTGAAGTTAGCACACATCCTGTCACAGCTGAATCCCTATAATAAAGACGGGAATATTTTTGAAGAGAAACTACTGAAAATACGGCCAGATTCATGTAAATGTAAAAATTGGCACGACGAATTGTTCTTACCAAATAAGGGCAGAATTGATCCAGCTAAAGAGGCTAATCCCCCAATTTGACCACAAACGAAAACAATATGGATTCATTTTTATTGCCTTATTCAGTGTTATGCCCTCGAGAGAAACTGAAACTTGGCTCGCAGTCCGCAGGGACAGAGGAGGCTTTTAAGAAACGGGAAATGAAAGGAGGAGGGGGGGGGGGGTGGAGCAAGACAAGAAAAAGCGGACTTTGCCTTATTTTTGTAAAATCCAGCAAAGTTTGAGAAAAATTTAATAATCTCAAAAATTGGAAGGCCAGATGGTCATTGAGGGAATGGGGGTATAGTCAGGAACGGGAGGCCCTTTTATGAGTCCTTATGAAGTAGAGGTCACCGCCTCCCCCCCTCGCCCCCTTCTCCCCTCCCTCCCTATCCACCGCTCATCACTCTCGTGAGCAGAGAAACCCATGCAGAATGTGCCTATAAGTATTTGCAAAATCTTGGAGAATGACTGCTACAAATATTCGCTGTAAACCCTATGCATTCACTATCCCGGAATGGATTCTTCTCCCAGCCGATCTCGAAGAGTCTGACAACCTTAACCAAATCGTAAGAAACTTGGTCAAGAAGCTCACACCAGACTCAGACTATCTCCCTCACTGCCACACTTCCATGCACCAACTGCATGTTTTGGACAGCTTATCAGGCGATTTCCTTGCAGTGTAATTTTCTGAAGGTTCTGAACTTCAGAGACTGAATTTTCAGTGATGCCGAGAGATTAATGCAACTCCGGGGATTGCCATCTTTTTCCTTTCCAATGTGGTCCTGTAAACGAATACAATACAATACATGCAATACAATACAATACAATAAATACACTACAATACAATACAATACCACACAATACAATACAATACAAATACCATACAATATACAACACAATACAATACAATACAATAAGAAGCAACTCACGATAAACAGCAAAAATACTAGGGAAAAAAATTGAATAAAAATAGAAAATTCTAACATATGAAACAACACTCATTCACTTTACTTTACTTGTAAACGCCGGTGATAAGAATTACTATTTGTTTGATATGAACTGGAGAGCGTTTTAAATGGATAAACAGTGTGTATAGAAACCTGCATTACCGCAACTCTAATTTGAGGTAACAAACACGTGACTTAACCACTAGCTCTGGTATGTGGTAAGAATGATGATCCTGAAACATAATCACCCCCGTCTGTAAATAGTCTGGGGCATTCTTGGAGATTATATTGAAGATGTGACCAAGTTTCAATTTGTTTCTTAATCGATAGTCTACAGGCAGTGATCAAACAAGCTTAACGCTCATAATCAATCTGGGTACTGGGAGTAGCATTGATCATAAACCTTTATAACCTTATTTTGAAGTCTCTAACACATCCCATTTCCAGCTCATAGAATAAACCACTATACCAGAGCAGACGTATAATCGAAATGACACTGAATCAAAGTGACAAAGTAAGTTTCTTAGTGTTTCGGTCGAAGTCGCGGCCTTTCTGCTACAGAATTTAATTGTTTGAGCACTTATGAAACCACATGTTCAGCCAATGCCTCCATGAAAACGATTGGTCCAGGGTAAAACCTAAGTAGGTAACGCTGTTTTAACACAATGTCATTTCCAAAAGCAGATTCTTCGTTCAACGGGCCCGCTTGTGCTAAACGTTTCTGAACAAAAAAAAGAATAGATTTGATTTTCCAAGATGTGACGACAACCATGCCCATTCACTGTCAACCATTTACTGACCAATTCGAGCTCAGTCTCAGCTGCTCCTCTATCCAATAACATGTTACATTGGCACCAATCTGTAACGCAATAGGAGAATGCCCTGTACTTTAGGTGGGTTCGCGCAGCTATGTCATGGGTCTGTGTTGTTAAAATAGATTCACCAGAGAAAGGATCGAATCCCCAGGTGACAACAGGAATTATATGACCTCGCTTGTAGGGTACAAATGGAAGTCGAACTGGCAAATTCGGAATAGCAAGCTTGGCGCTCCCCTAATCAATTAGGCTAATCCCCTAGAATTCACCGATCGACCAGGCTTTCCGTGCAAACGGAAGTAGAACAATGTTTGCAAACAACTGTACCTACGAAAAAAACGGTCGTGTTGCAGTCATTATGGGCGAACGTATTTTATTCATAGCACGGAAACACCGGGAGGGAACGCCTGGTAATAGCTGCCAGTTGAGCCAATAATCGGAGGTCAGTTTGCCAGCTTGACTAGGAATCTAATATAGTGACTGACCTCAGGATTATTACTTCCATTTGTACTGGATGGTTCCGCTAATGTCAAAGGTATCTCCTGAATCATAACTTAAAGGTCATGCAGACTCGACGTCTTTGCCTTCACGCTGTTAGTTCATGACTCGATTACAACTTCTGTAGAACGTTATTCCATAAAGCATGCCGACAGACCGACGTTATGGCGAGGAGATGTTAATATATCAGGCTGCTCGATTAGATGATTACTTTGTTTATCTTCCCCAGATTGACCTGGTCTTGATCAAATCCTATTACAGCGAAACCTGAGGTTGGGCACCTAATGACGGATCCGTATTTTGTCTGAGAATGATAATGTTCAGTATTATTACAATTATATACCAAAAGGTTCACGCCGGTCCTAAATACACTGAATCGTTTTGTATTGTAACAAGCCCCGTATTATTGTCTTCATTCTAAATGTCAAGTGGAATCCGAACATGCCACATATGCACTTTTATAAGACTAGATATAGTTAATTCATGCTGCATCATGACTCCGATACCTGAAAGCTCATCGGTCCGATGGTACCTGGTGGGGTCGTGAAATTAACGAAGGTACATGTCTTGGTAAATGTCATTCTCATACATGTACTGAAGGTGCGCTCTAGCTGAGCCTAAATGTATAGCCTATGTATAACTGAAACACCGCTGCTTAATTATGCGGAGGTTTGCAGGTACGAGGGGGGTTAATCCATGAGAGAAGGAGAGGATGGCGTGAGTGACGTTATATCAGAGGGTGTTTGCAGGGATCCAGTCGACCACTTTCCGCCGTTCGCTATTGTGTCGTATATTATTTTCTTGGATTTCTGCCAACAACACACAACAAAAAAACATAGCAGTCACTAACATGACATAAGAAGTGTGCGATCATCATCTATTCATAGGTTCAGTTATGAGAGAGGTGATTCCGGCCAAACCACATCATCTTCTGAGAAGAAAAGTTTTGAGGCGGAGTGTCAGTGAATATAAGGCAGACATCCGGTTTTGGCTTTAATGACTCATGCTCAAACCCGTATTGTTGAAAAAAAAAAAAGATAAAGCTTGACAGTAACTGTCAATACGTCATGGGTTCATTTCAAAATATATGTAGAAGATATATAGAGGATTTCGAAAGGCATACGCAATAGTTGGATGGTAGTGTTACAAATATCAGTTAATATACTCGCATATAACCCAACCTGCCAAACAGTGTTCCAGTTGCAAAGGTACTGATTAGTTTAAGGAAACAATTTCGTTTACGTTTACTGTATCCAGTATGCGTGTTACAGGAGCCAAGTGTCCTGGATTTTTCCTTGAAGCTTTCCCTATATCATTAGCAAAGTGGATGTACAAGGGCAGCCGGGTTGGTTCGCTTCAATAGTCACTCTCTGTGAATCTAGAAAGCCCAGGCAACTATCAAATGATAATGTAATTTTTCACGGACTGATTCAATGAAGATTGATCTCAGGTAAATAACGTACACGGTGCTCATTTCCATGGCAGTGCCCTACTTGTCTCGTCATCAGCGATTAGAATTTTTTAGGAATATGGCGGCATCGCAAGAAAAAGGATATGAAGTATTATGGGGTACGAGAGTAAGAACAGTGACAGATAGTCCCTAGTGACGTAAGCACGGGTTTAGTTTTTACTGAATATCTATGCCCAACATCGAATGTGGTCACTACCACCCGTTCCACAGTAACGTCCTACAGATAATGGGGAAATTGTACGAAAAGAACAGAAAAAAAACACCTAAGTCAGAATTGTAATATTGAGCAAACAGTTCAAAGTAACGTAAATAATTGCAAATATTGGCGGTTTTTCTAACATCCAGGAATGGCCCGAACCCCATCGATTGTTCAGGCCGAATACGGATACTGGTCAGTGACCAAGATATATCGACGACGGGGTCTAGAGAAAAATGCCTAATCAACGAGTTTCAATAAAACACATTTCCCACAAAGTGTACACTGGTGGGATCTGATACAGAAAAATTACACAATGTGGATAATAATATTTTATTCACAGTTTCAAGTGAACAGACCACAACTGCCTGAACCGATTGTAAAGAGGCTTGCTAATAAGCTGAAAACAGAATTCAAACGTGTCAGTCCCAAAATTTACGTTTGTGAGGACATATAGCTGAAGTGGTTGTGTGTGGTAATAATCACTTTTCTGCATACTGGCAGAAGGAGATAGAAACATCGCATTGAAATGGGGCAAGGGGCGCAGCCAGATTAGGTAAGGGGGGTCCGGGGGGGTCATTAACCACGCAAATGTTTGGAGGCCTCCATACATGATTTTTACACACAAATGTTTACCATCACTGCTTCGGAACCCCCCCCCCCCCCTCAATTTTGCTCTTGACCCCCCCCCCAAACTCAGAGAGTGGCTGCCCTTGGAATGGGGGCCGTAGACTTGTACTAAACTCCTGGTATGGCCAATCCTTAAATTTGTCTTTGCGGTTTGGACTAGTGAATAGTGACTGTTCCAATTATTCATATTCAGTGGGCATAATGCCTCACAATTGCGTTTGGACATTACATCCAGGAAAAGCTGTTGTGGTAAAGGGTATATTGGAGTTAAACGCACACCCAAACTTGCTTTGATAATGAACCGCGTAGCCAGAATCCACGAAAGTGGACAAGCAACATTCGTTCTCGTGCGGAGAGGTTCAATTCATTTTTTGCCAAATTGTTGCTTGGTTGGCAGATAACTTTGAGTTACTGCTAGCGAACCCCATTACTCGTGTTTTCAAATGACCATTATGAATTAGAAGTTGGACACAAGAGAATGTTGACCATGGCCAAATAAAATACAACATTCAATGTTTTCATATTTTCCATATTATTTATATAAGTTTTGGTACGGTAGTTAACCATTTATGTTGTATGGAATGTACTGTAAACGGGCACAAAACAAAGAGAGCAGAAGAAGCAGATGGCACAGCTATCGGAAAACAATGCAGGGTGATTGCTGGCCAATGGAACTGCAAAACTTGAGTGGAACACACTTGACATACCACGAAGAGAAGATAAATACAAGTTGGAAATGGGGTATGAAAGCGGTAATCGGTGGAGGAACAAAGAGAAAATACAACTGCTGACAATGCAAACATGTGGAGAATCATCACATAATACTACACTGTACTGTACTGTACTATACTATATTATACTATCCTATACTATACTATACTATACTATACTATAACTATACTATACTATACTATACTATACTATACTATACTATACTATACTATTACTATACTATACTATCTATACTTACTATCCTATACAACCGCGTACACCTAGTGCATCGCACACGGGGGGGGGGGGGGGGGGGGGGGGGGGGGGGGGGGGGGGGGGGGGGGGGGGGTGCTATCTATAACACCACCACTACAATAATCAAGCTTTCACATGAATAGTTCCATAACCAATAGCGGAACATACGCGGATCATAAGTCACAGTATCTCCATTATATATTTCAGTTAAGTTTGAAATTGAAGACACGCCTTCGTTTAGGATAATGTCTACTCCGCGAGAACCCACGTAATTACTGGGAAGATTGCCATTCTAAATTTTCGATGAATAACCAGGGCAGATCATAAACTTATTGTTGCATGCAATAAATAAACGTCTTTGCTATTCAAGAGGGAATACGACCATTATTAATGAAAGGGAGTTGCAAAGGACGTTTTGAGGAGCAATAACCTTGCGCAAGATCGTGATACGTGTCGGAATGATACTGAAGCATGTCGGATAGACGAGACTCAACCTACTACTACGACTAAGTTGGCAACAGTAATGTAGCAGTTACTTTTCAACGAGTGTATCACTGACGACAATTTGCCCAAGAATTTAAGATCCCGAATAATTATCACAGTTCTCGGGGTGGCCAGATTGATTACAATATTATCGTAACATATCTGAGCAATATCGAGCAATTGCAATGGATTTTCTTCTTAAATTTTGACGCCTTGAAGCCCAACGACAAAATCATGGACGACGTCTTCGGCCTTGTCGTGAAACGAGTAAATTCCTATCCCATATGAATACTCATAGTATATAATGTTTGCATATGTACACATAATATATCAAAGGTTGATTTGGAGGGGAAGTGTGACGATGTGTCAAAGTGTAAATGTCTCAACTATTTACAGTTTCGACATTTGAGTAAACACCTGGGCACTCGTTACGGACGCGCCATGCCTTCTCCTATGCTTGCACATACATGTAACGCTTGTCAGAGTTTCGACCGTGAGGTGAATTTCGCGAACACCGTGGGACATGTTAAGAACGCCATTGCACGCACACCCTTTGATATTCATGTTTGTATGTATGTATATATGCTTGTATACACAGACATACCGGCATACATAATTTAATGCAATATTTTAAAACAATTATTTTGACCACTCCCATTTGCAATAGCATATTGTCGAAAAAATGTGGTATCAAAACTGCCAGTTACGATTGAAAGGTGGAAACTAAAACATTCTCTCGGCATTTTATCGTATTTACAAGTGACTCGTTGGTACTTAATGAATGTTCTGTTGTTGCCCGTACATTACTGAATGTATTGACAGTTCCCCACGAATCGATAGATACCCACGGGGATTAATAAGGTTCCTGAAGTTTTCCTCAGACGAGAGAGAAACAGTCACGGGATTCAATTTTAACCGTGTTCTGTGATCTACATAATTGAGGCCCAGTACTGAGTATGCGTCACAAAACAGCACGAAACTATTACGAATTGCAGTCAATATAAGCTTTTTAGGGCAACGAATTAGCATATACAGTGTCATATCTTCGTCACTTGTGAAAGTGAAGTCGAAATAGGCTGTAATTATCACGCCGCCAGCAACAACCAACCCTAGACGCCGGGGGTAAGGTGGCGATTGCATTTTGCCAAGGTAGAGGCAGTTTAACTAGACATGGTAGGCGGGGTAAACCGCCCACTTGATATCCCCGCGTTCGAGCAATCATTGGATGACGTATCCTAACACCCCATATAAGACCCCTATTGTGGTCAGAAACCAAGTTTCATTCATCAAAGTTTTGTGTAAAACAATGGAAGTTACAGAAAAACGGCACATGAATTATTCGAATTTGACCCACGATGGCCTGATGAAATGACTTTAAATGTCAGACTGTGGGAGCCCTCATCCACGAGGTTTTGTTGGATGAAACCCTGACAAAGTTTAGAAATAGAAAATCGCCATTAAAAAATATGCTCAATTGACCTCCGATGACCGGGGAATGGCCTCACTTCGTCGGATCAACTATAGTCCCCACCCACACCAGTTTCGTTCCGACTAACTTGGAAATTTAGCGTAGATTCGCAAATAGGGGCCCCCAGCATTGCGTGATGCTCACTTTCAACTCATCCGACTTTTACTAGGGGCGGGACATGTGTACCAGTTTCAGATCAATCAGGATTAAAGCGTTGTTGAAGAGTTATTGGCTAACGCTAAGTTTCCGGCGGCGGCGGCGGAGCCGGACGCGGTGGCGGACGGATGATACACACATCGAAAATCCATAATATTCCCGGACACTTCCAGTGTTCGCGGGGATATAATTAGGTTCCGGTGATTGATATAAGTTACCAATGAGCAATCAAAGTAGGGGGTTATTGCTGCAGGTTCGTTCCTGCCATGGTGCTAGGAAGGCGACCATCATTCTGTTTGGCTTGTATTCCTACACTGACTCAGTATTACCAATTTGAGAGAAAGATAGTATACGTCACTAGAAATGGGAGTGAATTGAATATATGTACTTTATTCCGTCTATTCAAAATGCTCGGACGATCAACCATTATAATACAAACACATAGGCCTAATACAACTTATCACCTTCTCTGTTCCGTACATAGATTGGTTTCGCTGAGTCTATACAAAACAATTCCATTTTATTGACAGATTTTTGGAAACTCCTTGTGGGTGTACAACACTGTCGTACCCGGTTGAGGTGGAAAAACAAAGGTCTGGTAATATTACATGGGGAGGAAACAATTTGCATTGTAATTGGTAATTAGGATGAGAGATAGAGGAAAAAATTGTGTCGGATTTTTTTAGTTTTTTGAGAGGCCTTCCGAAACATATCCGGCTCATATTGGGGATAGACGTGTGCTTTTTGTTCGAAAGCGTACGGTTATAGAACCAGCATTTGTGTTATTAAACGGAGCCTGTTTTAATTCAGAATTTGATCCTGTGACTTCTTGGTTTCAGGAATTTGGGTTTTTTAAAAAACGACAGTCTGATCATCATCTAGACGCATCGTCATGCGTCAGTGTATAGGCGTACATAAGGCGGACAAGAATGGAGAGCGGTTTCACAGTGACAATTTACAAACAAATATTCCGGGTTTCGAATTCAAGCAGTCACCATGGACCATTTCTCTAGGTGGTTGTACCTGCAGTGCGATGGCCGCGGTCGTGGTATTACTTCATGGTTCCGCTTATAATGCAGTGGATTTTCTCGGGTGTTACTGGGGTTGTTAAGGTATATTTGAAATTTGCTATTTGAAGTGTCCGGCTGTGAGCAGCACGTTGAACTGAACTCCGTCCTCCAGGATCCGAGAAGGGTCGGGCCCCTGGAGTCACTGATAGTCCTTTCGGATGGGGACGTATAAAAAGGAAGCAAAAAAAAGCGAACAAGTTGGGATTGTTACACCCCCTGCCTCGATACATCGGAGCACTAGTCGTGAAGAGAAGGCGAGTTATCTCCGGTGCTCATTCACAATCACTACGGCCAGGGTTTCTGGAGAGCTATAATTGGCGTCCTGAACCCATAGAAATCAAATTCAAATCAAATCAAAATAGGAGGGGGCGAAGTTGATTGGAAGAATACAATATATTTGAGTCGTGAAAAAACCCATAGGCAGAAAATTGTCCGAATTCTACTGAGCGCTACCTCACAATCGAGCCAAAAAAGGAAGAGTGCGTCAAACTGCACCTTTTCGAGATTAGGACTAATGTTCCTGTCCCCTTGATTGGAAGTATGCCAATGCCTTCCTCTTGATTCTAATTCTCGCTTAATTTTCACCAGGTCGAGATGACGCATTAACCTCAACTGGCCCGTATCGAAATGGAGTCCGGATACAGCATTTACGACACCCTACCCCGGTATCACCACAGTGCGCCACGATTTTGGAAGACCTTCGAAGTGCCGTTGCTGATCACTGTATACGTCCAGTGATTCACAGTTACCCGCCAATATCATGGTTTGGATGTCTTTTACTAGAAAAGCAGCTCCAAACAGTGAGCAACTATTTTTTGTTGGTCTCGCCCACAGCGACGTCGTTATGGACTCATTTCGATGCCACTCTACACGATAATCTTATATACGGATGGAACTTACGAGCGATACTATGCGATATATGGGTATGTGGGAGACTTGCCAGTCACGCTTCCGTTAGAATCTATGTATAATTGCTGTGATTAGGTATTTTTTCTCAATTAAGCGTCCTTTAACTTATCGTGCCAAGCGGACCCCACGACGTGCCAAAGTAATGATCACCCTTGCTTGGACGGTTTTCCTTTGTTATCTGGAACCGGGTAGGATGTGCCTGGCAACCATTCATTCCCGCGGGAGTTCCAGAGAATGAGTGTTATGTTCAGAATTAATATGAACAAGCGTTCCAGCCATACGTTGCCAGCCTAGCTATCGCTTTTTACATTACTGTAATGATAATGTGCCACGCTATATTACCAATATGGCGGGGAAACGAAAACGTCGGCTAGATTGGAAAAGTTACAAGAAGGAAAGTTTCGGGAGAGGTTGGCTCGACCATATTCTAACCATTGACACTTGTTCATCGATACGAGCGTAGATTCACCCCTGTCCGTGTATGCTAGGTTGATGACGGTGATGATGAAGGGAGAAACAGAGTGACCTAGTCCGCACAATCACTTGCTAATTCAAGGCAATGCTCGGGAAACATTTGCAAGCCACAGTCGAGTCGTCGTGATAGTCCTTCTTCGACTCCAAATGAGCCGGAATCCCAGGCTCACAATGGTTGCGGGCGACGTTATTGAACGATTGTTCCATCATAACCAATAATCTTTTGCAACTTCTTTGTATACCATATTAATAAAAACGTCCCAATGAAATCGCGATGAGAGCCAGGATGGTAGTAACTCCAGGTTACCAAAAAATCACAATGGTAGAAATAAACATGCCAGGAAAAAAACATGGGTTCAGGAGGCCACGGCGAGGGATTGGATCCGCCCAAAAGCTTGACGTTGACCCTTACAGCTTTAGAAATAGAGTAACTGAACTCCTTCTGTTCACACCTCCTATATCAAGAAGTGGATCCACGAGTCATGTGCAAGGAGCCCGACCAAAAGTATGCCTGAGTTCAGTTACGGTATCGATGGTCAACAGGATTGCCATCGAGCTACAGGTGAACGCTGCAAGAACGAAAATCTGCGATCATCCGTGAAAAGAAAGCGGCAAAGACCGCTCTGTCATCCTGTTAGCGTTCATCCTGACGTGGACGCCCTACAGTGTCGCTGTGATCCTACGGTGGTGATCTTTCCTAGTTTGTACGACGTTTCGGTGTTAAATACTCGTTGAGATTGGGTATGGAGGTGTTACTTCAACAGTACTGTGAACCCGATTTGCTATGCACTCTGCACGGTCTTTCAGGAAAACATTCAGGAGAATATTGACGTGTCGTTGGAAGAAGAAACGGCGTTCCCTCAGCAGAACATGCTTCCTCGGCGAACTCTCCGGAACAGCTAGTTCTAGATGGGGCACCAACTCTAGCAGATACACTGCACCTATTACTCAAAGCTAGACTTTGTTGCCAAGATTGAAAGAAAAAAAATCGGCGAGGAAATGACAGCATTCATCATTTCGTCCTTACAACTGTTCAGTATATGACACTGACTGTTAATGTAACAAAGTAAGTAACCCTGCAAGTCGATGAGACATAATTGAGGACATCTTGATGTTAACATGACCATCACAAACAGACGTACTGGAATAATCACGTCTGTGTTCATTCAGGGCATTTGACAAGATGTGAGAATTATGTTATTTGCGAAAATCAGTTATTTTACCATGTGACGCTAGGCAAACGCTAGTAGTGAAATAAATTTAACCCACTCAGCCAAGTTGTTTACAATAGTCAAGTTCGAGTGAAAAAAAAAAAAATATGAGGTTAGAAAAAAAACACATTTCAATATCGGTTTGACAATTCAAATTGTAAAATTGAAGACATTGTTACTGTTATCATGAGCTACTGATATGAAAGATACGTCTTGACATGAAGTGTGGAATAATGAAATATAAAAACAGTATGAAGTTATTGTATTGTAATGGGTGTGTTTTTGCAGCAGAATACGGCCGGGAGACTAGGTGCAATATCAGTGTCAGAGTTCAGTGACTTAAAAGCTTCAGGTCAGTCCACAGATTCTCTAACTACCCGGACCTGATGTGCATTAAGGAAATTTTCGCTACCAGCATTGTAACATCCTTGATTTTACTTCCCAGCAAAATTGGTGATTATGTGAGATTATCGTACGGGTCAGCACAGACACATCGGTGAAGATCCATTTTCATGTTTTTCACGAATTGAAAACGAATCCTCTTGTTAAGAAAGGAAGAAGTTATGGAAAATTAGTCACGAACTGATATTGAATTGAATCGCGATGAGTTTCACACTACACCACGACAGAAACGGTACATCTGAATATGAAAATATGACATGCACCAAAAAAAAAAGGTTATGAACTTGGAAAAAGGAAACAGCGACCGGATTGGGGACGCACATGGAAACCAGGTTGAAACTGAACACCAGATCATAACCTAATGGCGTTAACAATGAGCTGAAATGAGCATTGTCAAGATGATAATTAATGAACATGGGAGTCTCTTCGTCAATCAGACCTAGATAAGGCTATATAAATGATATTATGCTGCGCGTTATGTTTCCGTGGCTCCTACAAGAAAACTCGTTTGTGTATGACCTGCTGTCATTATTCGTTTGTCCATACATACAGGAAGAGCCATAATTGCGTATTTGGTGGGCGATGATGAATAAATTAACAATAATAAAAAGCGTGTTTACATTTCGATAGTTCTATGCTCCAATCCCATTGGTTCGGTGTGTGACCCAGGCGTGGTATTCGTATTGAGATGCTACAGTAAATAACTCTAATAAATAATGCATCCCGTGTGACAACACGATGCAAATTTTTAGAGATTGTGGAGTTAGTCGCGTGTTGCATAATTCAGTCAACTGTCAGACAGTGGGGCGTGGTTTAACGACAGCAACAATCACCCTCGGGGTTGAAGCGTGTGATGCACGAAGGTGCAGCTCAAAGTCCATCCAGCCATAATATTATCCTCGATAGTGATCTTCCGAATAAGCCCCAATCTACTGTCGTTATTCATACCAATTCGACGTAGTTTTCAAATTAAAACCGAATACATCTCGCAGGACAGACTCCAGTCAGTAAACGAACCGATGGCAATTTAGAATTAATATCAAGTATGGATCAATGTTTCATAAATAGACGGTTGAGATGGCATGCGCATGCAATTGTAAGTTACCTTCATTTTTCGATTTATTCCGCCTCGCGCACCCATGTTTTGCAGGAGGTTGGTATTCTCTTTTTCCAAGACTTACATTCAATAGAACGACAGTGGCAGGCTCGTGTTTGGAAACGAGAAAAAACCGGTATAAACGTCGTGTGGCAATGTATTGTATGCAATATTTGACCTATGAGAAGTTTATGATATATACTAACTGTGTGGTTGGGTCAATGAAATAATTCTACTGTACACTAGCTTCGATTCATAGGTAGGTTTACTCTGTTTCTTAACGCGTGCTAGCTCATCTTCCTTTTTTAAGGTTTTCCCTCCGAAAATATACTAGATTCGTGCTATTTAATCTTAAATGGAAAAATATTATGGGTGCTGAGTTTTATACAATACTTGATGATCTTTGAACGACTATCTGCAGCGCCTAAGAAAACAGAACAGGACAGGGCTCGTCAGCTATAATCTGGGTGCAGGAAATGAGTCGACGACATGACGGCCTCGTTGTGAAGGGTGGTCAGGTGGTGAACATGTCACTAGCGTGCCCCTCGGTTTCTCTCCGTCACAAGTCCCGAATCCAAAGGCAACATCATTTAACTAACCGATCGAAATATTGACACCTGAAGCATAAATGAGTATAAATGACTGAAATAGGAGGATTGAATCAAAACACTTTTAAGAATCTAAGCAAACAACTACGTTACCTGTCTCGTGTTTTCTTTTTTTTTTTTTTTTAGTAAAATGCAGGTTCGTTAACCATGTCCTATCTGTATTAGTAAGAAAACTACGTCGGCCCACCAGGTTGCTGATGTTTGGCGAATACGGGACAACCAAAATGTGTGATGACAGAATAATACAATGCGACGTTATCGAATGTTCCAGTGTACGATTTAGTAAATTCCTAGAGCAAATGTTGCCTTCAATTGGGAGAGAGATGTGATGAAACAGCGATTTCCGAAGGAATGTCGATTGAAGATTGATCAATATTTACCTGAAACGGCGAATCATCGCTCAATGACGCCTATGAAGGTGAATAGACGCTCTATATATCGACCGAGCCAATGCAATGTTTTCTGACATTTCAAGCGTCCGTTTTAGTGAATCGTTGGCAATTCTGTTATTAAACAGGAACTCACATGTGTTTATTCCACATGTCAGGATTGAGTAATCATTTAAGGATTATTTATCGTCGGATGTGTAGCTGGTGATAATCACTCACTTTGTGTTGGTTCCTTTGTGTTGGTCCTAACGCATTTTTGGTATGTTATATTAGTAGCACCCATCGGATTACCAACGCCAGGGTTTGTTTATGGAAAAGTAGTGATATATCTTATCTGAAAGCTCAAGTATACCTTTGGGAGGTCGGGCTGCAAACTTGGGGAATAATTTGTGGAGCACATTAGAAGATGTATACGACAGCAGCGGCACTTAGACAGTAGACCTACATAGTGAGTTGTCTGGCAAAATTACAACGCCACTGAATGTGGTTGACATATATACAATCACCTTTTTGCAATACTGACAACTGTTTTAACTAGCATGGTATTTCTTGTAATTGCTTAGGAACTCATCCTTACCATCCATCATTCCCTCGATTAATCATTCACTCACTCATCAACATAGAATTATGCAAACTTCACCTATAGACCCGGCTGTGACAACGGGCTGAACTCAGCTGGCAGTAGGGAAGTTCGAGTTCGTTGCCGGTTCGATTTCCTGTTCGAGATAGTTGCTGGTTCTCAAAGTACCAGAATGGGGATACAACCGAGTGCCCCCACGAAAAAAGGGTAGTGGGAGCCGTTAATAAAAAAAAATATAAAAAAAGGATGTGGAAGCCTTTCCAAAACAAAATGTCACTGAGCCTGAAATTGATTTGGAAAAACTGGAGGATACAATGTTACCACGGCGGTCAGGTCCATTAAGCCTCGGTCCTGTACAAGTCACGGCGGTCAGGTCCCCTAATCCCTGGTCATGTACAAGTCACGGCGGTCAGGTCCATTAAGCCTCGGTCCTGTACAAGTCACGGCGGTCAGGTCCATTAAGCCTCGGTCCTGTACAAGTCACGGCGGTCAGGTCCATTAAGCCTCGGTCCTGTACAAGTCACGGCGGTCAGGTCCATTAAGCCTCGGTCCTGTACAAGTCACGGCGGTCAGGTCCATTAAGCCTCGGTCCTGTACAAGTCATTTGCTTAAATAGCAGATCTATCACCACATTCCTCAAGCCACTTCATCGTTGGATACGAATACAAATCGGCGCACTGACTGTTTGTTTTCTAATCAGATACTATGAGCGTTCAGTCAATCCTGTCTTTGTCCGTGAAGCCGTCTATTCTAGGTCCTGGCGCATACCGACGTTAGTCGCTGGCAGCTGTAGTGCTACTGATACTGGCAGCTGTAGGGCTACTGATACTGGCAGCTGTAGGGCTACTGATACTGGCAGCTGTAGTGCTACTGATACTGGCAGCTGTAGGGCTACTGATACTGGCAGCTGTAGTGCTACTGATACTGGCAGCTGTAGGGCTACTGATACTGGCAGCTGTAGGGCTACTGATACTGGCAGCTGTAGGGCTACTGATACTGGCAGCTGGCAGCTGTAGGGCTATGATACACGGGGGTAGCACCCAATATACGGCAACCCCAGGTTTCCTTTGCACGGAACACACTAAAATACAAAATGGTCACATAATTGTGTTATTGTAAATGGGTGCATAAGAGAAGACGTAGCCAGGATTGTAGCGATAAGTGTCACCAAGTGTGGTGTACACCGGCGCGATTTCGGCAACATACGCTCTGTGTTGAGGCGGCCCAGGCCCAATGCCCCCGCTTAATATCCACTGAATTGGTGAATAATGTCACGACCCCACTAAACGCAAGTCTCACTGAGGAATATCACATTACTTTGTTTAACCAGTTAACCTATTATGATATCACAAATGGGTGCTTGTACTTTGGAGGATATCGGTGCAGTACAGTATATGATATGCCAGCATTAAACAATTTTGCTCTCACACGCAGCTTCTTGGGAGAATATACATGAATTTACAGCAGACTTGAATGAAGTCCATATGTTTAAAGTTTTCAAATCTAATTTTGCATAGGACTCGTGCAATGACAGTGTTAATTTTAAGCAGAATTATTATTTTGTTGTAAATTGTGTCGATTTATCTTCTTATTCACTCACATACGGAACTGTTTTTAACTTATCTCTCTCTTTTTTGATAAACAAAGGGTAACAGTAATATCAAATATATTGATCAAGGTCTTGGTCAGGATTACCGGGAATCCGGTAGGGTAGAGGTAGAAAGTATAGAAAGTCATATATTTTTGAAATATTTTTACTTCCAATAACATCTACACATAAAACAAGTTAAATAAATATATCTCAAATATTGATATATATACGTCGGAAAAAGTGCAATGGCACAAAATTATCATGATATCATACTGTTTTATCTCCTGTTTTGTCTTTCCGCCCTTTTGTAATGGGAGGGAACCAGGATTTTGTACTAAAGTTGGTGAAATTGTTCTAAGATATTACCGGAAAGTGAACCAGTAACGCTAGTCAAGAGTTTTATGTATCAAAGTTGCTGTTCTGGTTTGACTTGTGGCGCCTGCGCCTCTTTTTCAGTTTTGGAATACTCCCAGGCTTACTCAAGACACCTACGCACAACGACAGTATAGCTACCATTCATGCTAGTATTGTGATCGCAGTCTCTATAAGTTGTGTTGGATCTCTCACCGGTCTCCAATGTCGATGGTATAAACGGGAGTAGCGGGTAGAGTTTAAATCTAGTACTGACGCTGGGAGTAGAACGAACGAACAGTTCAACTGAAGGATATTCTAATTATTGTTTACTCAGATTAATAATTATATACTCAGAAATATATTATTGTATACTCAGACTCACTTGATTTGCAACACAGCATCTACGGACCGTCATATTTCTGTGAACGATTTTCAGTGCAAATGAATTCCAACCAGCTGAATATCAAAACCCCACTGCTAGTTTACATACCGAGGCCGAGCGCCGTCATCGTTTTGGCGTCAGCCTATTGAACCTCCTTTACATCGACACCAACGACACATACAAAGCCAAATGTATTCACAGAAACACTTTGACAGTTATCAAGTTATAAACGCGGAAATCAAATGACAGGTCCAACCCATTGTATAGCCTCATCAGCAATATTTCTGGGTAAGTAAATATTGTTATTAATTGAGTCAGTGCTTCAATTCGTGGTGAATGCGTAAAAAAAACATGGCGTCATATGGGCAAACCTGGTCACGTCATAGACACCACTGATAGATTGAGATTTCCTTCTTTTGCATCTCCATTGCACTACCAGGGTCTCGGATAATATGCTAGTAACAGACGCTATTCGTAGACAATGTTCCAGTGTGCATGGCTTACCAGAAATGTTTTATGAGAAATCCGCGCTCCCTCGTCGAGTGACTTCAAATTCGAAATGCTTAAAAAGCCGGTCCTATAGTAGAAGCGAAACAGTTTAATCTATGCTTCGACAACGTCACCTTCTCACTAGCTTTGTTTATAGTGTAGAGGGTCAGAAAGACAAAAAATCCTCATGAAAAGACCCTGAAGCCACAACATCCCAAAGAAGAAGAATAACCAGATGCCTCGGGAATTCGCCTACGATTTTTAAAAAATAAAGCGAGACTGTTCTTGAACGCATTAACACTCTTAGACGGAACAACATCTTCAGAAAAGCTATTCCACTCAGTAATAACTCTCTGCGAGAAAAAAAAAATTTACGCAGGTACAATGTAAAGCGTTGCCTGAGCTTACGGCAATTAACCCCCAATACGGTAACAGGAAAAACTCAAAGAAATAGTGATAGGAAAGGCCCTCTAATCCACGAACAATGTTAAAACCTGAATCAAATAACTTCGAATTCGTCTCAGGGGCTTTTTCAAAAAATCGAAGTTAGACCGAGACGCTTATATTTCCTCGTAAGGTGAAATCTCTATGACAAAGAATTAATCTAGTAGCCCTCCGCAAAAACGTGTTCAATCACCTGATTATTCTTTGAGAAGTTAGGAAATCCATACTCCAAAAGCAGAATACACCAAGTAAAGGCTCACCAGTGCTTGGAACAGCCAGAAACAATATCTTCATCAAGGAAATTGTGACGTCATCAGCCAAGAATCCATTACAATTCCTTCCTTGGAGGAAGCGTTGCGCAATGTCGAAACCAACTTACATAACTTTGCACTTATCGAGCCATTGAATACCATTTGCCAATCGAAAGACCATCGAGAGATTATATCAAGATTCCATTGAATAAATTCAAACATCTTCGTTCGAAGGAACCACCCGATACAACTTGTATCGTCTGCCAAATTTTTCAACTTTGGAATGCACCGAATCCTCAAGATCTTCACTTCGCCAAAAAACGTGGCTAAAATCCGATCCTTGGGGAACACACTAGTGACCTTTTGCCAAGGAGACGAATGCCCAGTGATGACACACTCAGTTGTTCCCTATCGAGAGAAGCCACTGACGAATCCACTTAAGGCCATTCCCCTCAACGCCAAAACTTTTCAATTTGAGTAAGAGATGCTAATGAGGTCTTTGAAAGTCGAGGAAAAATTATTCGACAGCACCGCCTTCGTTCGTCAACTGCCACAGTAACATCTTCCATAAATTAAGGAGATTAGTCAAAACACGAATGATCTTTCTTAACATCATGCTAAGTACCCCGGAATCAGACTATACTCTTTAAAACAAATCGACAATATGATCCCAAACAATGGATCCCGATACCTTGCAGACAACACTAGTGAGACTCACTTGCCTGTAATTATACAAGGAAAAGACAGATTGCTCTCTTTGAAAATAGAAAAAAGTTTGCTTCCTCAATCACAGGAACAACCGTCTTGCACGGTTTCATTGAAAATAATAGCTAATGTGGAAACAGATAACTGTCGGCAAAAGATTTCAATAAGAAGGGGTAAACTCGTCTGACCAGAAGCCTACAACTTTTGAGTTTCTGCATTCTCCGTGTTACCACATCAGGCGAACATGCTATATTACCCAATGTACTATTATGAGCACACCGACCATGAGGCTGAAGTTATCCAAGTTGTCCTGAGTGAATACCAACAAAAAATAGTTATTGAGAACGTACCATCTCCGTGACTATTGTTTTAACCCGTGTCCTGACATTATGCTTCTCTCTAACATGGAGAAAAACGCACTAGGATTATCTTTATATCAGAGGCATTCGATTTCTCGAAATTAGCCTTAGCACTAGAACCTAAACGTTGGAACTACAGACTTTTGCTGTTGAACTTTGAACTGATCTAAATCGACAAGGAACCAGTAGAACGATAAAAAAAAAGTGCGGCCCCAAAAGATGTCTCTCCGTTTATTGGCCAGAAAAACTCCCATTTTCGTCCAACAAGGCCTTCTGTTCTTAGGCGACGCTTTTTCCAAGGACGTAATTTTCATTGTCTCGTTAACTTTTTCAGTGAACCTTCCAGAGTCAACAGCATTCGAAACTTTTTACAATTTGACCAATCTACATTACTCGAACAGAGAAATGCGATCAAATGGCCCCGATAAAAAAAGGTGAACGAATAAACGGCATGTTCTTCACCAATCCACATTGATTGTTTGTTCACATTTACTGACCTTTACCTGAATTGTCCATAACCCTTGTGAAGGCTGGAAAAACATGTCTACCAACATTAGCAAATATGGATATCAGTGCCATGAACAAAATACCCAAATAACTAAGCCTAGCCTCCTGTATATTGCCATATGTACCCTACAAAACTTTATATGTGTACCCAGCCAACACCCTAGGCATGTAGCATTGAACAGTGGAAACACACCTTCGATCACAATGAAAAGTCTAGCCAGCACCAAATCATGAGAAGGTGATGACAGATTTTCCAGCAGAATGCCTGTTATCCCCATTGTCTGTAGTCCAGCCACATCAGTGCTGACAGACAAATTAAACGTCCCTCCTTACCAGCAGCCAGTCCGTAGCTCGGAGGAGTAAAGTAACGTAACCAAACCACTCTCACAGAGGAGCTCAATGGGGGGGTGTGGGTGGAAAATTGTGAGTAATAATTGGATTTAATTAAAACTAATCACACTGTGCCATAGAAAATGTAATAGCCTAAGCCAGGGAATGCTCATCCACCCACCAAATTCAACCTGATGCATGTACGGTTCAGAAATTATGAGTGAATGTGAAGAACGGACGAACGAACTAACTAACTAACGACAAACGAACGAACGAACGAACGACGACGGGGACGGCGAGAATGATGACTTGTCTAGAGCTGCTCACCCGCAGCTCTAAACAGACTAGCAACCAATGTAAAATAGCAAAAACAAAACAGATAGATAGACCGACGCGGCGGAAGGTAGATAGAGGGGAGATTAGAATTGCTTGGAAAAGAAGGAAGACAGGACACAAACAACACAGTATTCATGAAGTTTCAATTAACAAGACTTTGTATCGAACTTAGTCGCCACTTTCAAGCAACTGAAAACACCGTATAGGTCAATTGATAAAAAGGGGAAAACTAAAAATATACAGTCAGTTTGACAGACAAAACACGAAAGCAGTTTTTTTACTTCTGGTTTTCCTTTGTACTTTTTCTTTTTTCTTCATGTCTACTGCAGGGTGGGCTTTATGTAAGCCAGAGGCTGGCTACCTGCCCAATACCCATTTCCCACCATGACCGAGCTACCATGGATCTTCGAAGACACCGGTGGATCAAGGTAAATCAAAGTAGTAAAAGGCAGAGCAGAGGGATCGAACCTAGTCAAGGGCCCACAGCAAGGTGCAGACATGGCTACTGCACCTTATTGTCAGCTCCGAAACCTTCACAAGGTACGCGGGCAATAAGAACCCCAAAAAATGTTTGGGGGGGGGCCTCCTTGTGGGGGGGTGGCCAAACCACTCGGCACAGGTATAGAAAAATACCGAGCACCCTAACTCACTAAAAAAAGAAAAGAAATATCAATAGTGTGTTCAATGATACCAAAGGATTACTGAAAGGAACAACCACGCAGCCTACGGAGCCGAACAGAAGGAAGAGAGGGGAAAAAGGACAATAGACATACACAAATACCGATACAATGGCGTAGGACTTTCAACGCTGGCACCCACAACACACACAGACGAAACTGGACTGGCACGTGAATGTAACTGACAGAGAGTTATATTGTATGTCATATCAAACAAGCCTAAAAAAGTTGCCTGCTTCTCGGTATTATGCAACGTATTTACAAATAAAGAACATCTTCTATTTTAACTGCAATTCCGAATTAAGTAAACTAAGGACAGATAAATGGATCTATCTATTCATTGTTTGTCTGGATTAGTCGGTTGTGCAATCGATTGTTGCCTAAACACAAAAATGTTATGAAGTTACCAGGCAGCACGATGGAAGACTCACCAGCTTTAAGCTGTCCAGAGTGTCCAGACAGTTGCTCTCATCCTATAAAGGATGATTTCAGTACCTGAATTAATCACGAGTACTCCCGGCAATGCGCGATATAATTAATATGCGGTCACAGGAATTAAGATTCATTTAGAGCACCAAATAAATAGGATCATATTATGCACGGGTACTTTGAAATACCTGAAACTCCTGAAAGTGCGGGTTAGGACGAGTATCTTCACATCGGGCAAGATTGGCTTGGCGCCTTAAAGCATGCTGCTATTCCAAGCAAACGTCGTGGATTCTCTTCGATTGCTGGGTTCGCCATTTCACTTTTCTCCGGGATATCGCGCGCTTCATCATTTTAGACAAATACGGCAACAGTATGGTAGTTCCATCGTTTGTTAGGGGGATGATACGAATCGGTAGTGATCCATCTCCCTGTTTGGTTCGGTAGGTATTTATTGTAATGGTGTTTCATTCCTTCCTTCTGAAGGTCCTATGAAAAAGAACTACCCTGTAAGAGATGACAATAAAAATAAAAGAAGCCGGTGTTGCATGTTACAAAACGTCAAGTATTGACTGGGACACATGGGACTGATCTACGGTCTGCACTCAATTAGATAAACTTTGTTTTTTTTGGGGCGGGCGGGGTTGAGTCCCCTGCAAACTTGTTACCTTGAGTTATCGTTGTACTCTAAAATGTAGTATATTATATTATTATTATATATTATTATTATATTATTATGTATTATAGCTGATGATTATATATTACTACAACCGATATTTGAAGAGGGGTTTAGCGAAAAAAAAACTAATACACCCGAGGCTTACTTAGATATTTACAATGAATCGGTACACAGTACCGTGAACAAATAAGGAGAATGAGACATGAAAATGAGTAATAAAGTGCAACAAAACGTTATACCAACCCAATGAAAACGAGAGGGAAGATTCATTCGCAGTCTCAGACTTGATAAGATTGAACGATAGGGTTTCTCTGCTTCCATTTTGTTTAGCAGGTTGGATATGAAAATCTCTAGTGGGATTCAGTATTCAGCTTCAAGGAAGATATTGTGATTTTTCGACGAACCTAGCAATACCATGGATATTATCAGTGGGGTAAACATGCAGGAATATAGGAGTGGGTCTCTCCGTGTAATGCCTTAATACGTTAATCATATTCCTTATTATATACGGTATTCTGCAACGGTCTAGGTAGCAATAGTGGTGGTTAAAGGTATCCACGGAGGGGTATGCTATGGTGGGGTACCCATGCAGCTCCGGGTGTTCAGCCACATGAGGTTGCACGCGCCAAAGGTATCTCGTTAGTGTGTATACTGCGACGGAGATAATTAGGTTGGCTGTGTGATGTGATCCCTCCGCTGGAGTCCGTTGAAGTGATCGTGCTGCGAGTTTTTGGACAAAAGTTGACGTGTGCTACAGCAGAAGAGCAGCTGAAAAGCAAGGAGTTTTTTTTAGTCCAGTTGGAGGTTAGAGGGATTTGGGTGTCGGTTTTTAGGTTTTTTCTTAGTACTTGTTCCGTACCGTGGAAGAGTAGGCGGATTGGCAAATATGATTGACGTGAGACTCCTAATCAGGTTGCAGCCAGACATGTTCCGAATCCCGAACACCATCACTGGAGACAAATTACCGTGTCTGCGAAGGAAAATGGACGGGAGAGGTCAAAGTTCCTTGAGTTGATGATCTTGATCAAGAAAAACTATAAACTCCGTTTTGTGTCGTTAAGACCAGGATCGATTTGAGTACTCATCCCTTGACGAACATCAGTGAGGCAAATTAAAATAATGTTTGTTGCCATCAGCCATGCTGGTCGGATCGGGTCTGAGGGCCAGTATATCTGGGCGTCTGTGTAGAGGTGGTAGTTGAGGTTATGGAATTTGAATTGTCGATGTACAGGAGCGGTGAAGATAGGGTCAAGAATGCGATCCTGTGGGACTCCAAAATCAAGCTGCATGGAGGAGAAAAACATTCCAATGAGGTGCAGCGACCCCGAAAACTCTTTTGTAGCTGTCCAGATATTTATGTCGAGGTATCGAAGGCGACGGATAGGTCGATTATTAACACCAAGTACGAAATCATCTTCCGGTGTGGAGCATTCAGAATGTCCGAATGTTCGGACCATTGCCGTTTCGCAGCTGTGATTTGGCTTTCACGCGGACGGAAAATCTTCGAGGAGAGCGGTTGTGTGCAAATAGGAGGGGCGCCTTTGTGTCAACGCTTTCTTTATGAATGGATCAAGGAGGCTAACCCCCAATTGGCCAGAAGAGATAAACAACGAGGTCTATTTGTTTTAAATGAGGGAACGCGGGCGGACGTTAGACTAGATGTAGAGGTCGCATGTCCCTCTTCAGTGGATACTCGAGAGAAAACGTAGAGAGACCTGAATCGCTGGTACTCCATAGTTTAAAACTGTTAGAATGTCATAACATTATAATATTTCGGCTCTCTGCAGAAGAGGGATAGGTTCGCCTGAAGCGACACAGATATTCAGAGGCCGACATCATTCAATGATATATGTATTCCTCAGTGTGCTCTTATGGCCTACCGTTTACTTTCGCGGGCTATTGACAGAAAGTGAACACTACAACAAGCGATGCCTCCACAAACAATGACGGATTATAAACCTCAGCGATGCTGGGCTGAGACGAGGAACTTGAGCTTGATAACAGGATGTGCCCGAGAAGTAAGAATTATTCTATTTATTCAAATTATTGAAGAGGAGGGCGGGGCTTGATTCCGGTAAGAACTCGAAGCCCGATTGGTTGTGACCAGTTGGGACACTGGTGTCACGGGGCGTGACTGATATGCGTCAGAGTTGTAGGTCTCATATCTCATATTTATCTATCTGATTATCAGTGATGGAGGAACGCGAGTCGTGACTCGGACTTGAGTAGGACTCGAGTACCCTTTTCAAGGACTCGGACTCGAAGTTCAATGACTCGGACTCGAACTCGGCTCAAAGGACTCGGGGACTCGATCCGAGTCCTGGTCCGAGTCCTCGTCTGTCGAATAAGAACGTGATTTTGACGATCGTAACACGACAACCAAAATATAAAACAGACAACGCTCGGCGAAAAAGTTAGCCTCAGCTATTCCACATATTTTTGATTGTCCGATGCCTAAATCAGGAGAGAAATAATTACATCATTTTCAAACGCTCGCATGGTTTTACCGGTCACTGTATCATCAGATATAACAAATCCATGCGCGCCAAAAACCTTGTGCTGAAAGGTCTACTAGTACAATACTACTAAAGGTTAATCAACATGAACAAATATATCCATATTGTTGGAACGATCAATAATATGATACCTACTAATACACGTTACAACACTATTCCGCTAATAATGGTAGGCTAACACAAACAGTAGAACATTACCAACCTGGACTTTATACTCAAATCTCGTCGAATTACGATCTTTTTTGGGGAAGATCTATAGCCTATGCTTTATTTCACCTATCCAGTGTATGTTAGAATACTTCTTAACCTGTGCTTTTCATAATTTGACATCGTAACTGCAGTGGGTACGTTACTCCACTTTTCCGTGTCTAGTGAATAGATCATTGGGGAATTTACCGTACTGGCAGAGGTGTAATTTTCTGTGATTTATTTTGGTGCCCATTGTTTTTTGCCCCTGCGAACATTTGCAGTAACACTTTTGATATAACTTGATCGATATGCGTCAACTCGTTTTATTCATGTGGCATTAGATAATGTATGTGAATTAAATAATGATTCACAGGATGGAGGGATGGGTTCATTAGGAAGAAAAAAATATTGAAACGAGATGAATGTGGACGGGCATTTTTTATTCTTTATTATTTTCCAAATGCTAAATAAATGTGGCACCAAACATTTTACATATTAGCGATTAGGCAAATTTATAATATTTTTTCTTTTTGTTTCTTTTTTTCGGAATGTGCCTGGATGCACCCACCATGCCTACAATATACTTCCATTGTGTTGCACCCAAAGTTATATCTTATTTGGCCCTTTGCTATCGGCTATCATAATCTTAGACCTCTGAATCTGGTATATGCACTTGTCATGAAGTATGACCAGCCCATCCTCTCTTGTTACTTGTTATTATTATTGTAGCCGCTCATTCGATATTGCCGGTAGCAATTAAGCAATACGGCGGTTTATTAGTTATGCTTAGTTTGTGAAATAGTACATGTCAATTTTGCATGAGACTCGAGGACTCGCCCGTGACTCGGATTCCGGGCTTGAGACTGACTCCCGCACTGCCGGATTTAACTTCTGAAACGTTGCTAGAACGCTTTTCATTCCTATCCCTCTTGCTGTGTTTTGATCGCAATAAATCGGTGCGGGGTTTTTTTTTTTTTTGTGTATCAATGATATTCAAAATATTTGTTCGAATTTCCTGAATTTTCGATGCTGATGAATCATGTAACTTCGGAATTGCCCTTCTTGTTCTACTTTCTCCATTTATTCACTCCGAAATTCCACCATTGTTGATTGTTCCAAATAGTGGCTAATAATCAATTAATTGGTATAATATAGGCCTACCCCATTGTAGAACAATGGCCAAGCTAGATTCTCGACCACTACATGGCTTTATAAGTCTCAAACTGCTACTCATCATTAGCAATTTATTCAATAAGGAAATGCCATGATAAATTGCAATCATCATGACCCCCCCACTTTTAACATTCACATTTTTGGATTTTTTTTCACAATGGAAACTGTCAAATGACAATGGAAAATGGAGTCATCCGTTGCCTTGACCCAATCCGCACGACTTAGTCTCGACGGTAGCAATTACCGTTTTTTTTTATATTTTGCAACAACTTACTCCTGTGCCTGCGTCTTCATTAAGTTCATGGCGCAACTGTGGGGCGGGGGGGACATCCCCCCACTTTTCAAAAGTGGGGGGGGGGGGACCCCAATATCGTTGATGTTCCCCCCCCCCACTTTTCCGGACCTTTAATAAAATATAAGCAAATGCCCAATTTTGTATCACTCTGAACTGATCAATTGTTGTCTAACAACACTGATCGCGTGGGAATATCTCAAGTCCACTAATTCCAGGTGCGGGACCCAGGTGAAGATCTGGGACCGACTAGGCCCGAATGGAAGGATTACCCATTTTTTCATACCGGGAGTTTTCTCCATTTTTAAATCGAAAGCCAAAATTGCATCAATTTTTCAAGTGTTTCGCGCGCAATGGCGTTCTCCTTCCAGTTGTTGTAGCTAAATATGCATGTAATCTTCGAATCATTTTTGTTCACTCGTGAATTTCAGATGCCTTGGGCAGATGCCCCCCTATTTTTCTGCGATAAAAAATTCGGCGAAAATTCGTGGAAAATTTTGGAAAGAAAAAAGCAAAGTGAAAAAAATGCAATTTTCAATAATGCCGAAAATATGCAATGGTTTTTTCGTAGTTTCCAATGTGCTTTTGAAATTCTGGTGCAAATTTTATGCTCCCAATTGAGTGGTCCCCTTACGCCTATGGCTCTTCCTTTCGATCCCATCATATACCTGTTCGGTAGACCCCTGCCGTGGATCCACGCAGACAAAGCCGAGTTGAAAAGGGTATGACAAAAATACCATGTGTGATACTCGTAAATCATCTTAGTATGCCACTGACAACTTTTTTTGGTCTGTCTTTTACTCAAATCACACATGAGATGGGTGCTAATTGAGCCTGTCGAATGCCGTTTCCGTCGATCTGGAGGTATTAAAAATCTGAAATTTTCTTGCTTTCCTTCGCCCCAACCGCTGGTGGCGCTCCGCTTGATGTCTTTCCGTCGATGTGTCCCCCCCCCCCCCCACTTTTCAAACGGTCGCGACGTCCCTGATATGTCGTGGTTGGGTTGCTGTTAATTCAGTAGCGGTTTTGCACTTACATTATTGGAATTTAGGCTTGGTTGTGGGGACGAGAAAGGGAGCAGATGTCGGCTGTAGCCCACTTTTTTCATAGTGCCCTTTTTTCAAAGAGTCAGTGGTCATTGAGCCCAAAAAATCAATGGGATCAACAACAATTTTATTCGTACATATCTTCCCATTTATTGGCATTGGTAGGTTTTCCGCGAGAACGTCTGTGTCACGGGCCAGCTTACTAGTCGTTTTGCCTCTATGGTCACTCAACAACTGCAAGGGTACTTGTTGCGCTGTACTCCTGCACGATTTTCCCTTTTGCCTCTCAAAGCATTAAAGAGTATATTTTGCTCAGTTACTGTTTATGTTCCACTATCCTCAACTTGGGTGACTCCCTGATTCCCCTCACTGCAGCCTCTCTCCCTTCCAAATCACACAGCCAGATCTGGATAGGCCTTTTTCGCGTAAACAGTTAATGAGATGATAATACTATTCACGTTGATGAACAGTGTGCAAAACATCGAAATTCCCCCTAGAAAATAAACCCATCTACCAGCACTAAACGTATTGTTTTCCCTATACATATCAACAATAACCTAGTAAAACGGATGAATATGGCGTAGTTTTTCTAGAATGTTGAAGATTGTGAGCATGCGGCGCCAGTGCGCTATCATACCGTGATTTAGGCATATTCGTTAGGTCTTCCAGAAAACCACCCTTGCAGTGAGTACCAACTCAGTGTTTGTTGCCCTTCCTCCGGCTTTCTGACCCCATGCCCACTCATCCCTCTCATTGTTCGTTTTTCTTTCCTTCTCGCAGTCACACACCGCCGATCCCCATTAGTCATGGGCTACCAGAGAACATCCCCTACAGCGAGTGTCACGGGAAGTAGCTAGAGGGGAGGTGTGGGGGTGTCTCCCCCCCCCCCCCCTTAAAATTTAAAAGTATGAATATTTGGGGATCTAGTGGACCACGGAATTTTTTGAAAGGTAGCTTTCAATTCACCCCAACTCAAACACTGTAATACAAAGAGGACCTTACGGAATATTCAAATTAAGTGACATTTGGCAATCAAAATTGCAAAAAAATTGCGCACCGCTGTGACGCGGCCCAAGCTTAGGATTTTGTGGGCAAGCTATTGCAATGGGGAGGGTCAAAGTCATGCATGGCAATTGAATTAGCGTCCACTCTTTTAGCGGGCCGAGTCGGGAGCTGCGGCTAATGGTAGCAGTGGCTTACTGAGCCCAGGACTCTACCTCCGGGGTTTGATGTAGACTGAACTGAACTGATATTTGTGAGGAGATGGAGCGGGAGATCTGGCTAGTATTGTCATTAGCTCTCTTTTTTAATGTGTTTTTTTTCTAGTGGATCTTTCATTGTCACTTGGCATATTTCGAGAACGTAAAGAAAATATTACATGTAATCTAAAGAGTGAAGTCGGGTCGATGAAGAAAGGGCCCTCTTGTTGAGCCGGGATTAGGAGACATTAGTTAATACAGTGGGTGGAACGTGTTTTTTTTCCTCTTCATATATTGGTCATAGGGCAGAATATACATGGTAAAGGTCAAGCAGGTAAAGTGCAGTGAGTGATTTGAAAGTATATCGCCAAGTGACTTGATTGTAGATTTTTAGAGAGGGATCCTTTTCTGCATTTCGTGTGAAAATTTATTAAAGGAGCTGGCAAGTAGCCAGCTGATATTAATATGTGTGTTTTGGTGTGTAGTTTGCTGTGTTGATGTCCTTTCCGTCCCCAAGACCTTCGAGTTCAAATATTGTCTGCAAAGGGTGTTTTTTTTTGTTTTTTTTTTTTTTCGTGAAACTCCCAACTCACAACTTACAATACAATACAATAACTTCGCAACAGAGAGTATGAAACGGGGCTCCTACATGACCCTTTCAAACCTTCACCTATGTGTACGGGTTTTGCTAGACTGCTGCATGGGTCATAAATTGCTCGAGTCATTACCTTTGTGGCCAGATAATTGCGACGTGATCTTTAATTAGTTGTGCAGTTGGTGACTTTTTGTGATTCTGTTCTATTTAACCCACAGCTCTTTCATTATCCACCTATATCTGTCTGTCTGCCTGTCTGTTTGTTCGATATATAATGAGATGGAGGAAGCAACCCCTGGTTTCTCATAGATGAAAAAACAATACACTTTTGTCATGTTGTTGTCCATGTAATTTTATTATCCCTGAAGGCTTGCAATGGGGTCTCTATCATTGCCCCTGCTGCATCGTCCCCTTTCGATATGTCTTTTTTGAGATGATCTTCGGGGTTGCAGGTATAGGCCCAGATTGGGAAGGCAGAGAAGAGCTGACATCGTGATCTGCTATCTTGTTCATAGGATAGTCCAAATACGTGATATACTGTGTTTTTATCGGACGCCTTCATAGGAGTTGTCCCTTGACCTTATACTGAATGTTTCTATCCGTAGGTGCATCAACCTGTTCAGTGTATGCCTTGATGAAACTTCTGTTATAGTAATTATGCCAATATTTTCTTTTTTTTACTTTTCATGGACTTCAATAAGCGCAATTTTTTTTTTTGAAAACACAAAAAAAAAATGGCTTGATCAAGTCGGAAATGCCTTTCGTAGTCTTATACGTTGATGGATTGGTGGTATTATTTTCATATCGTGCCCTGAGATTACAATTACGAGACCGTCCGTGGGTTTATTCAGGTTAACGAGTTATGAAACAGTTTTTTTGCCGATTTAATCGCTTGGTAAGCTTTCAAAACTTCATGTCGTGTAGTCTGCTGCTGCTCCGCCCCTTGGCATAGGCTGTTCCATTGGACATATTCAAGGCTGGGAGCATGCAGGATAGACACTCCTGGAGTGCCGTTTCCTGCCATCTGGAGAGTCTGTGAAGTCGAAAATTGTATTGTGATCTACAAGCCAACGTATGGGCGCTCCGCTTAATAGTCCTCCACCAATCATCCACTCCTGTTTTTATCCCCCAACCCCCCCCCCCCCCCCCAAAAAAAAAAAAATGGGGCCCCTCTAAGACCCGCGCCTTATAGTGGACGTATGTATATAAGTAATTGATTTTATTTCTCCTCTACCGATTGAGAACATATTAGAGTGCAGAATAATGACACCCCACACCTATTTACTCATTCAACAGTTTGATTCACACCATCATTGCTGTGTTGAATTTGACCCATTCCACTCTGTAGGCATTTAGGTTGATAATAACTTCCGGTTGATGACAACTGATGAAATTATTTCACTAATTATTTTCGCGGTTGATGACGCCCGCTAAGTGGATAAGTCGATGCTTTCGGTGCCGACTGCCACCTTCTAACTCCTCCTCCACATTCTGGTGGTTCCATCAGATATATCGCAAACTTTCCTTTGACACAAATCTACACTCGGTGGTTACTTGCCAATATACAGCTATAATTAACATTTTGAGCGTGGAAACTGGGGTAATTACAGCAGGTAATTCATTCGCAACATTGCGAGTCAAGATCATCTCATTAAACATCAAATGTTTGACGATAATCATTTCATTGTTTTCTTATATTACTGCCGGGGGGGATGATATATTAGGCACGCATTCCCTGACGCATCACTATAAATCCTCGTACGACAACGGGGAAGTGAAACATTTCCGACCCGTCACTTTCTCGGAAAGTGGAGGAGCGGAAGATTGACTGATTCACCGTGATGCTCAGAGCCCACCGACGAAACTCATTGCCAATAACCTGAAACAAACCCAGGAACCCCAAAGGTCAACTGCCTTATATCGGAACCATGATTTGAAGACCAAGACGTCCCTCGCCACCGCAACTGGGGGGAGACAAGTACTGCCATCTAGGGAAAAGTTCGGAGGTTGCTGAACTGAATCTTTGATTTTTGCGTCTCGTAAGCACTCTGCTAATCCTTCTGCCCCTACCACATTGCATGGGCCGTCAACAGGTTGTGGACTTGGTGGGGGGGAGGACATGTCCCTCCACTTTTTTTCCAATGCTCTCCTTGCCTTTAACATTTCCACACAGTACAATTGTGAAAATGTGGCCATAAACCCCCCCCCCCCCCCACACACACACACACACACCTCGAGAGGGTGTGCGCTCATGTTAAGTTATCCTTACTTCCTCCATAGTTCTCGCTGATTATGGAACATTGTGGTCGTCAGCGAACATGACTGTCCTCCAACAATGAGTTATTCTAAATCATTTCAGGTGTAATAAAAACAGTGGACCGAGCATTGTCTCTGGTGGTACACCAGATGACCATTTTTCAGGGCAGAGGGCACACATCAGTGTAGGTACATTGTTGCCTGTTGTTGGGTACTATTTCAACCATTTATGGGCATGCTTGATCATCCGTACACCTCGAGTTTGCGGAGAAGTATAGCATCATCGACCAAATTCGAGCTTTGCTCAGATCCGGCAAATTGTACCTATGAAATCACATTTTGTCTATCGGTACGGGGGATACCCAAGACTTTGACCACATCCGTTTGCCAAGCCGGTTTTCCAAAATTTTGTAAATTAAGGTTCATGTAATTGAAATTTAGCTATCTGTGATGGGTTCTTGCTGGAGATTTGCTATCTCAAGCTTGTATTGTAATATTGTTACTCTTGAGCAAATCGCCATTGCAGCTGCTTTTTGAAGAAAAATACTTATTCCTTCTAATCATGGGCTTCACTCCATCTGACCCTCACCTGGAACGGATTGCATTAATAGACGATCCTTCTGTTGAACCTTTATGACCGTGATTGAATATCAGGCTAAACTGAGCAGTACGCCTCAGCTGTATGCTACTTTCATTTACTGTACGTTCAGTGTGACGTTTCGCAAAATGCTAAAGTATAACTATGCAGCATTGTGTGCCAATTAAGCGTCAGAGATCAGATTCTACATGTTCACCTTGTGAATGCGGAATACTTGCAAGGCTGCCAGTCAAATGTCACGATGGCAAGCTAGTACTAAGTTGTAGACTATCTTGTCATTTTTTATAGCATCTCGGGGGACATTCTCATTCAATGCCCGGAATGATCAAATGGCAAGTTCCAGTTTTCATTCCCCTCGAGGACTCTACCTTTAAATTGTCCCCTTGTCAGAATTCTCCGCTCAGCGTGTACTGATGTCTCCCACTCAGCCCTGTACAGGTGACCGTCGAACCTATCGATTAATTACTCCAGAGTTCGCATCTCTGTAGGGTGCTGCTCACTCGAAGGTCGGAAGAAGCGGCAAAAACAAATGATGAAATTAATTCCTAATTCTAGAGTCAATTACCATTGCATTGCTCCGTTGCCTTGGGTCGGGGTATAATACTGAACAGGCATAGAGAAGAACGCACGCAATCCGGTCTGCGTTCGTCGTCCACTCGTTGTTGGATTATGCAGTAGCCGATGGCATATAGTAACGAGAGATCGCTTGCTTTGCTGAATGTAACTACAGAGGACAAAATTGAGTCTAATCCACATGCTTATTATTCGCCTTGTTTGCACCAATAATTTGGGGGCTACTATATTTTTATTATTATTATTATTATATTATTATTATTATTATTATTATTATTATTATTATTATTATTATTATTATTATTATTATTATTATTATTATATTATTATTATTATTATTATTATTATTATTATAGAGTTTTGACTTTTTTTATCATGGTATTATTATTATTTCGAATTAATAGCTATTCCGACTATGCATGCAGAAAGATAGCGGGGGCAACCACCAAAATATGGCGCATTTGACCAATTTGCACCACTGAAAATCACTTCGTATGAAGAGCGGCCACACTGCATCCAATCGCTAACGACGGCAGCAGCTGATGTCTCTGAGACACCCGTGAATGCACAGCAGGGTTGAGGAGATTACAAAACAGGAGTCGCTCAAACAATTAACATCGGTGAAGTCGGAACTGCCGGATGATACAAAGAGGAATGCCGATTAGAAATACCAATCGCGATTGGCTCCGAGAATAGCAATGTCGGTGCTAATATCATAGATGTGGAATCATGTCACAAGGGTTAAACATTAGTTCCTCATGGGCGGGTAAAAATAAAACAGTGAATACCTTGGGATTGATGTTCCCAGACAGGTATGCCTACCGTCCGCTGTATTGAATGGAACTGGAAGAATTGATTTACATCAATTGAGTCACGAACACGTCAATTCACTACTGGAATTTCGATTATTGCAATAGTCTCTGATAATTTTTCAATGGATATGAATTCAGGAATTGGCTAATCTGCGCCTTCTACTGTTATTTCTCCTTCAAATAATCTGGTAGCACTTTGTCAGTTCACTCTTTGCCTCCCGTTAAATTGACATTGTTCGAAAACCGGCTGAAGAAACAACAAACAAACAACAACCAACGGACGAACGAACGAACGAACGAACGAATTAACGAGAAACGAATAAACACATATACATATAAGGACAGGCACTGCACAATTTAAGAATTTGTGACAAAATTGTCAACACGGGTAATAAATCGAACTGTGTGTAAAAGCTGTGATATCTGCGGAAACTTTGTATTAGTGTTGACTAATGATTGTTGGAAGTTAAATAGTCAAACCTGTATACGGGGTTGTCCAGTTACAGAGCGCAGACAATTTTCCCATGGTGCGTAAGGAGAACACTGACATATTCAGTCTGTGGACTCCCTGGAATTGTTAAAAGTTGTCCACTGACTGAGCCACAGAAATTCTACAGACCATTTTCTCAACAGATTGTTTAGATCCTAGACCATGGAGTGATTAGGTTGAAGTTTCTTACAGATCAATGTTTCCACACTTCAATGATGTGGCTCTGACGCATGTGCAAGCATTCTTTGAGATAGCTTATTGGTATCCTCCGATTGGCAGCGTATGTTGATAATTTGTACACCCATGCATGCAGATGTAGGCAACAACTAGTCTTTTGTTAATAGGTTATTGTTCTCAACGCGATTACCGTCATACACAACGTCTAATATTGGACACTGTCGGTCCCATCTCCCCATACGATACGTCATACACAGCGTCTAATAGACACTGTCGTTCCCATCTCCCCATACGATACGTCATACACAACGTCTAATAGTGGACACTGTCGTTCCCATCTCCCCATAGATACGTCATACACAACGTCTAATAGTGGACACTGTCGTTCCCATCTCCCCATACGATACGTCATACACAACGTCTAATATTGGACACTGTCTTTCCCATCCCCCCATACGATACGTCATACACAACGTCTAATAGTGGACACTGTCGTTCCCATCTCCCCATACGATACGTCATACACAACGTCTAATATTGGACACTGTCTTTCCCATCCCCCCATACGATACGTCATACACAACGTCTAATAGTAGACACTGTCGCATATGTCAGATGAATTACTCAGCAATAACGTCTTCTCAAACTCTTCAGGAGCCGATAGATATATTCGTATTAATGACGCGCCAACCACGTCATGTAACTGACAACTGTCACAACATCCCGTGGACGAGATTTGGACAAATAATTAATATTCGGCCTGTATTCACTTTGTAACGATGTTGCTACGATGTACTCTCATTGGTGCAAAGCTGAAATTCACAGCCAATCAATACTCACACAAGTTAACTGCAGGTGGTCAGGTTCAATAATTTGAATCTGTATGTGCATTGACCCTGTATAGTCACTCAATGATGCGTTTGATTGGCCCTCGAACTCGTATACGTATAAAGAGTATGCCTATTCATAACCTAATCATCGGAGTCCTACAAAACGTTTTGATCACTGAAGGTATACCTCATCAGTATGGTGGTAGTCTTTCGATCAGGTAATGACGAGCGTTCTCAAAAAATTCTAATTGCGTGCAGTTTTACAAACATTATGCACGTTACTAAACATTCTCAGAGGAGGGTTCGCGATCATTCCTAAGTTAGAAGCTAGAGTTGGGTGGTAGAACTTCCGTCTGATAGTAGGATGCCAAGAAGAACCAAAAAGTGTGATTTGGAATAGTGTAACCTTCTCTTCTTTCCATTCATCACAAGCATCGGTGAGCTCAGACGGAATATCGTTCCATACACGAGGCAGTACTGTTTCGGTGCTATGAAAACAACAGTAAGCAGACAGTACCGGAGCTTGGAGGTGACGTCAACAAGGTAACAGTAGAGCTGATTGACCACCACTCTTTCGAGCACCTCGCCAAGAAACGGAAGATTCGAATTTGGGCGGCAGCATTCAAACCTAGCATTTCTGTTCATATCATTCATTTAATTCATTTCCCACATGTTGAGAATAAACAGGGTGGGTCAATTGTGCAACAAAAGATATATCCATAAAGATAATAATTGACATATGGATGGTAGTGTTCTATGAAGCCAAATGCACCTCAATAGAGTAGAATACTCCCAGTAACACAGGTAAAAGATCCCTGAGTACGGTATAATAAAATGCATACCTTGCAAGTACACTCTAAGTTGAATAACTAGAATAGGCAATAGGACATAATAATAGTTGTCAATGTATCTTCTTACGATCCCCCTTCTAAATGCAGACAATGAAGGAGAATTTTCGAGTGTATAGAGAAGAAATTCCAAATTCTGTTGAAGTGGCTACGCAAAATTCCCGATATCAGTACGAAAATAGCGTTGGTGGGCATCTCTTGCATGTCTTGCGTTGGAGCTAAAAAGTAAATATTAGTTTTTTTTTTTTCTATAATAAAAAATATAAAGTTGTCAGAAGCACTGAATAGTGACATATCCCAAGACTAGGTGAAAAAGGCAAGATTCGAGTTGAAACGATATTTATGAAAATATATCTCTAGATTCAAACTGGTGTTCCTGTTGTTAAAAAAAAAATAGGTCCTAGCAATATTCAACGAAAGTTTATTAGATGAAGCCAAGACAGAAGCGGGTTAATCTCTCTCCTTGACAAAGATGTCGTGTCATCTGTAAAGAAGAATAATATCAGCCTTGCTAGAAAGCTAGTGAATAATATAGTAATAGGTAGTATAGATTATAAAGGGAAGTGGACCGAGAACGGACTCTTGTGGACCACCACACTTAGTTTCTATGTTTCCCGAAAGAAGTGTTTTTACAGGACGAAAACTGCGGACGGCTTGAAATATAACCTCTCACCCAGTCCAGTCCTTTACCACGAATTACATAAATAGAAATAAATGTCACTTCTTGGTTGTATGAGTTAGGAGTGAAATTTAAAAATAGAACGAGATTTATCAACCTCCTGGAAGGAAGTTTAAACTTTCACTTGAAGCCAGCGACTAATTTGCTGGCATACATGTAGGTATCTGACACGCGAATAAAGTACGAGCCACTTCCCGAACTACTCACTCCGGGTTATGTTCAGAATGGTATCTGATATATAAATGTGGAAACATCTGGGAACCTAATCCATATCGTATTAATGGACCGTTTCCAACAACACTGCCAATGCGCATGACACCCATGGGGAAGGTGATACGCATTCCGTTACCACCAGGTTAACAGTTCAAGAAGATACCCGTGAATGCTCCCGAAACGTATATAATGATCCCTTTAAAGGAGCATATAGGCCTATGCATGTAGTGATTAGGCTATCTTCTTTAGTGATTCCGTGTTCAGTAGATATCGTACGTCTTCATTGAGGGCTGTAGTGCCAAATTAGTCCAATTTTAGTAACAGGTTGACGTACTTTATCACCTCGAAAATTACAGGTTACACTTTTCTGTATTTTTCGTGGTAAAATAGGTTGCGTCCGTGTAATTTACCGTTGTTCGTGAAATTTACGGTTTTTTAATTCTCAATTAATTGTATTCCACTGTAAATTACAGAAATAACGACAACCAGTGCGCATTTCTTACGAGCACATAATGTATGTAAGAATTTATTAAGAAATACACCTCATTGCGTTACTACACGTACTATGGAAATAGTGTTGTTGAGTGTTTGTTAGTTTAGTTTTGTACGCCACAACTACGTGTGATTATCATAAAGTTACTCAGGTGCTTAATCAATGTAATCATGTTTTCTTTGGCTGGTTTAGTTATCTTGTAAGTCTAGCGCTGTGATCACGTGACCTTGTTGCTGTCAAACTCATATGCATACTTTTATATTCTTATGCATGGCAACACTGGTGTCATCCACGATACAAGATACTACTGCTATTACGAGATGGCAATCAGGAGGTATAGGCACGTACCGCCCGTAGCAACAGTAATAGGGACGTTAACATATTTACGTGGTACATTGAAACTCAGCCTTCAGCCTTTCCATTTTCCCAGCTTAGAAAGACATATGTGATTTGTTGGTAATCTGATCAGTTCATAACCTATCCGTTCTTGGGTCCAGGAGCGTAAATATGTGGTGGAGGGGGGAGGGGGGGGGGGGGGTTGTGACACCACCCTTAGATATGAAAAGTCGGTCCCGTAGCGCTAAAGTCGGTCTCTGAGCAGCCAAAGCCGATTTTTAGGGAACCTCAGTTGAATAGACCCCCGAAGATGGATGTTCGTGAACGAAGAATGCCATTAAAACTGTAAACTGGGAAGACACCCTAACGGAAAGATTGGCCACTGAGACCTCCCCCCCCCCCCCCTTTCTTGGTGGTGAACGTCACCACGGACCACGGTCGCCGAAGAAAAAACCTGGGAAAATTACAAAATAGTCAAACAAAAAAGTCGGTCTCAGACGAACATCTTGTCGGTCCCAAAGGTTCACACCCCCCTTAGAAAATTGTGTATTTACGTCCCTGCTTGGGTCCGCCAGTTTATCAAATAGAAGAGCGCCATTTTGATGCTCTTCAATAACGGTTACAAGCGCAATGTCCGATTATAATGAGCCGTTCAGCAAAACAATCTGACTCAATGTTAGTATTTTTTGAATGCTGAGAAGGCGTGATTAGTCTCAATGGAAGACTTAAACGGCTTGCAATTAGCTTAAGTGCAATCATTTACTATTCCCAAGGAAATCAGGGCTTATCCGAATCCTTTGTTGACAGTATGTCTTGCCTTTCGTTTTCATTGAACGGACGAAGAATCCTACCTATACGAGGTCCGGCGAGGGTGCAGACCTGGATACCGCACCAACTGAAAGCTGCGAAACCTTCACCAGATACCGGAACAAGGCAACTCCTCTTTGCTTTACTCAAGGGGGGTTATTGCACGCCGACAACACCTTCTTTTTTCGAATTGCCTCCCCACATTCTTACCCTGTTCCTGTCTCACATGCTGAGCGTCACGCGAGAAGGATACATGTCTCATTTTTGAAGACTTCGGGACCTACCGGGATGCGAACCCCGGTCTTCCGGGTGGAAGGCCGACGATATACCAATTGTGCCAACCACTCGCAGACTCACGGCCACCTTTCACACTGTCTGTTGAGGACAGGGCGACTGAAAAGGAGACTTACAACGTTGAAACAAGCTATAGCATGCACAAATCAATGCGTCCTTTCTTCGAACGATGCCTACATTCAGACATAACTCCGATCGTCATTGACCATAAAATGTTAAGTAAGCTCAGGAAACATCCTGGAAAAAGACAAATACCAAGATGACGGGTCTAGAAGAGTCACGATATATGTACTAGAGAGGATATTTGCTGGAGAAAGAAGGCGCGGAATACTGTTCTACAAAGTGCAACTGAGCGCAGTACTACCACGATCAGTTTGACAATTTGCATGATGAAATAAATTGATATTTCATCGGCATATCATTCCAAGTACATAATACACATTCTAGTTCTCGAACACCCCAATCATACTTGAACGCCTAAACAGCCGCAATTGCGACAGAGAGTTTTGTTGTTCATGAATAACATAAAAACACGCAGCCTTCATAACTGAATATGATGGAAAATGCTTCATTCAACCTCAAAAATAAGTGAAATAACCATTACACCAACACACGAAAAAAAACACCAAAAAATCAAAATGTTTTTGATGGAATCAAATTTTGGGGATTTTGATTGATTGTTTAGATCCTTCCATTCGAAGGTAGGTCTCTTGGTATGTTTGGTCTAACATAGAATGTTACATCAGGCAGCCTGCCAATGACCATGTGTACTGCGAACATAGACCGGAATATTACTCTGCAAACCTCCGCCGATTAATATTGCAGGATCATTTAGGAGTCCGTCAATTACTTTGATGCAATACTTACTTGTTAATTACATCGTGCATGCAAGGTCGCATCTATTTGCTGGGCACTAGATGAAGAGTGGGACAGAATGATGACATCAGCATTGCATGGGCTGCTTTACCTGAAAAATATTTGCAGTGTTCAATCCTACAACTTTTCAGCAAACTGACTACTGTGACCCTTGATTTGTGCCTTCTTGTTACATCTCGTTAAGAATTTGAATAATGCATCTAACAATGTTGATCTAAGTGAATATGTACCGGTATAGGAGAGGAGTTTTTGTTCGTCTTCCTCAAAATAGTACAAGTTCACCACGAGATGGCTTTAAATTACCACTAATTACCAGAAAATGCTCAATGTCGATATGGCTACCGAATCTGATCAGCAATGGCTGACCTTGATGACAGCTTGACCTAAAGATCACAAAGCCTATTGTTATCATGGGCTAATGCTAATTGTAAATATATAGTAAAATAATCCTCTTGCACAGGTAACCACTAATAGTAGCCATTAATATTGGAATAGAGTTATACAGCTTCTCAATTGAAGATTTCGTGTGGTCGCTATACTTTCAAAAGGAAAGCCTACCTTCAGTTTATAATTAGGTTCTATGTGATTCCTATTGGCGACGTTCATATCTGACATGACTTCATTTACAAATCTCCAACATATTCTATCTAATGGGTTTTTGGTTACATTTTGTTAATCGAAAATGCATCATTGAACTTCATATTATATAAATATTATTATTATATATTATATCAATAATTCGAATTTACAGCGCTCCGAGGGGTACACAATTGTTTACTCACACGCTTGACGTGAACGTGCTCATCAACTGTAATTGTCTGCCGCTGTTTGGCAGGTTAGAGCATCACTGTAAGAAATAACATCTGCCTACAGCCCATAGTGTTAATTATCTGTAATGGTGTGGGGTAATACTTGATAATAAGATATACTGCTGGAATCTATATGATTCTCATCTGATATGTACATATTTATGAAACTCTATTTTCCATCTTCCCTATCGGGGTTTTAAAACCTATACAATGCACTTGAATGCAGTGTAAAGTTTAAAGTAGGAATGTTTGCATGGCATGATGGCGGTTCCAGACTTGAAATCTCTCATCGTAGGTGGGGAGGGGGGGGGGGGGGGGGAGGGGGGGGGGCAGTTTGCGGCCAGTTTGAAATTCCGCAAGGACTCTCTATCTTGACTAGTTGAGTTCATGTCAGATTGTTTCGTTCTGTTCTGAGAGAGAGGCGGGGGAGGGGGGGGGCAAAGAGAGATGGTAGAAAATCTCAGGAGAAGGGCAAATAGCTTGAAACCTCAATCGACCTTTGATGTACTGGCTGAAATGTACATAAAACGTGTTTCGTTCCGTTTCAAGAGAGAGGGAGAAATGGGAGATAATCGCAGGAGGAGGGCCAGGAGCCTGGATCCTCATTCGATCTTCCACGCTTTCCAATACTCAGGAGAGAAAGTTATCTCTTGTTGCAACAATTAATTAATCAATCAATCGATCAATCAATCAATCACGTCCGTCAGATTGGGGACATGACACCGTGGTAGTGGGAGCTGGTTGTGTTTGATTCACGGCCGGTTAGACTAAGGAAGGTGGGCGCTATACGGACATAGGGAACGTCATGTATTTCCATTTCCAAAAAACGCTCTCAAAGATGACTGAACTCACAGCTAACACAGTAACCATACGCGGTGTCTACCAGCACTGCCCCTGTTTGAGGTGTCCATCATCAACCGTACCTCATGTTGCACAGAACATGGACTTTCTTAATTATCTTCAGTGCCATAAAGTTCCAGGAAAAGGAATTTGCGAGTCTCACTATAGTCAGATAGTAGATTTAGAGCTACTTCGTTAAATGAGCCAGTCTTTCAGGAGCTAGGTATATCACTTTTACCCTCTGCCTGGAGAACAACGCGTCAGCCTGTGGTTGTATGGGAAACTACGAATTGGGTGAAACAACATCCTATATTGTAACAAATATTTGTATCGCATCGAAAGAATGCCTGTATGAAAACAAGATGGCTCGTCCCGAACAAGAAATACAACAGAAAAAGTGAGATAGTACTAGCAATACATTTTAATTGACAGTTCAGTTAGGTACCTAATAATATTCGGTTGCTCGGTCGAAATGATCTGATTGTTCCCTTATTAATAGCAGAACACCGAATACTGGAAAAAGGGTATCGAAATATCGTACTCGTACAGAATTGTTCAATTAGATATTTTTGACGAACTTACTGCATTGTTTCGTCAGCTATAACGTTGTCGAAACCAAGACAGCATCGTACAGTGTTAACATCCCCATTCCCTTCAGGATATGGAACAGTTCACCCTCCCCTTATATTTCCGCTGAGTGTTCGCACAAATTGGAGTGAGTGTGCTCCAATAACGATTCAGTGGTATAACCGAGATTAATATCCCAATTATAAACCTCGCCACATAATGTCGTATAAGTGCTTACTATTGTTTGTTTACCCCCAACGGTCCTTTCTTTACCCTACCTAGGGTCACACACAGAGCGACCATCTTTTCTCGCCTAGAATATGATATCGTTAAAAACATTGCAGAAAATGTCATCACATTCATCAGCATGGTGGCCACATACCGTCTGCTGTAGTCTACTTAGAACACTACGTCCTTATATACCCCCTACGGTTGCTCTCACATTATGGCTAGACTCGGAGCAAATTAGTTCCATTTTCTAGCCTAGGAATGTCAAGAAAATAGAGACAAGCACGACCAGTGCCATTTTTTATTTCTTGCCGAAGGCAAAAGGAATCTATGAAGTCACGCACCGTGTGTATGCGCGTTGTGTGTGTGTGTGTGTGTGCGTGTGTGTGTGTGTGTGTGTGTGTGTGTGTGGCACTCCTTGTCAGCACGATATCTAAAGAACGCAAGCATGTAACAAGTTCAAATTAAGTATGTGGTTGGACATATATAGATGATGAACCCCTATTTTTTGGTGCCAGTTCAAGGTCATTCAAGGTCAGAGAGGGCGAAGTTCAAAAGCTTGTCAGCACGATATCTAAAGAACGCAAGCATGTATCAAATTAAAATTAGGTATGTGGGTTGCACGTATGGTGAGGATGAACCCTATTGTTTTTGGTGCTAGGTCAAAGTCATTTGAGGTCATCATTGGACAATCCTTATCTATCTTGGCAACGGAACATTTTTAGAGGGATGTCGTAATGGCAAGTTTCGTTCGTCTGGGGCGAACTACATCTGCTGACCGACTTTGACCTCATTTGGCCTTTTGACCTCGTTTGACCTTTTGACCTCATTTGGCCTTTTGACCTCGTTTGACCTTTTGACCTTGTGACATTGAGTGCTAATTTTTGTGATGACCAGATTCGTCTTGTTGAGACAAACCATAAAGTGAATTAGAATAATGTAATCAACCTCCTCTCACGAGCTATCTCAAGGAACGCACATGTGTGAGAGGTTAAGACATCCTAAAACACTGGAATGCTTGTGAAATTGACATCTTGGCGACGAAACATTTCAGAGGGATATTGTAATGGAAAGTTTTGTTCGTCTAGGCGAACTGCATGTAGTTCCGCTATGCATGGGACCCTTTTATGTTGTTGGAACTTATGAATATTTCGTGTGGCCACCTGCCACTCAGCAAATTAAGATGCTTGTGTCGAGATGAAAAAAAAAATGACATGACAATGACCATGCCCCATAATATCCCCTCAGGCAGGGGTATTGCTATCCAGTTGAGAAACCGCACCTTCAGATGCCACCCATAGTTAACAATGGTTTTGTGTTATGACTGGTCCAGTCTCAAGGACAACACACCTATGAACTTGCAATGTTTACTTGTGTATTAAGGCTCTCAGTGTAGCCATGCATCCCTAACTGCCAGTGGCCTATGAACAAACTTTGATGATTCATTATGGGCATTTTCAACAAGTAGGCCATCTAAAGTAATTCAAACGGGTCACCACCAGAGTGTGGGGGTGGAGGCCCCGGCCACCTGACAGGTTCACTAGGAAGAAACGCCTGAATACCAGGGTTAGTGCAGGCAGACTTCCTGTTTGATACACTGTTTCGCAATAGCGGTACATGTATTAAGACCCCCTCACCGCGGGTGACTACAACACAAAATCGCCCAGCGCGTCTAAACCGGGAACAGTACCCCTACCCCCCCCCCCCCCTCCTTCCATCACGACCAGGTCTCCGCACAAAATTGCAAACAATAGTTTGGCTGCGTTGGGCTTACGACAGTAGATGACACCTTTAAAGACCTTAGTGAAATTTAGCACTCCTTAAGATGTCACCAAACCATTTCCTGTTTAAATAACTACTAACGACTACTATACGATACTACTACTACTACTACACACTACTACACTACTACTATAAAATAATAAACTATAATAATAATAATAATAATCATGTTATTTAGAAAGGGAAACAGATATCTTTCTTTCAACTTTGGGGACAATGACAGAATGGACCCGTATTTGCTAAGCTCTCTGCTCGAAATGAATATGGTTGTCAGCGTGGAAACCCTGATCAGATCCAATACTGGCGTAACTGGCTTTACCTGAACTGCTGTGCTCCCACCCCCCAACCCCCCCCCCCCCCACCCCCCACTCTCTCTGTTGTTGTTTTGGTCAAGTCAAGCTTATCTGAGGTCAACAGATTGAAATCGATGTCTGAAAGAGCTCATCAACCAATACTACCTAACAAGTCATAATATTTTTTAACTCCTAGTTTACCGTCCCGGAAATCATGTTGTGGTTTTGAAAGGACAAAAATCTTCTTTCTATCTATCTATGACTTTTGTATGTACTGCTACAACGACCATTAATTTGCAATCATTGACGGCCGAAAATTTAAGTTGCCCTTGTGAACAAAACTTGCCCGAATGGGGATTCATTTTGTTCCTGACAAAGTCAGGTTCATTTGTTGGTCACCGGAAGTCAAATTTGCCATATTTTTGTGGTTTTTTCCCAAACTTTCGTCAAATTGAAAAATCTTAGGTGAAATGGGTGTCAATTTGTTCTCCACAAAAGTAGTAGAATTAAGGAAGGGCAGAGAAGGGAAAGGATATTTTGAAATTCCATTGCGCTACTATTTCAGGAAGAAAGCAAAGCAAGTAGAACCGACAATATCTAATAGGGGTAATCCAAGTTTTTCTGGTTTGGCCTTCGTATAGCCACTACCTGTCATCTATGGAAGTGAATCGCGACACTTTTGTGTCCTTGTTATGTTTATCAGGCACATCCGTATGGTTTATAAATGAGTTGAAGGTTACACGCAAGGTCCACTACTTCCAACATGATTATCCAAATATCTATCCGTTAACCCCGAGGGGATCTAAAGCTGTTTGCCCAGGCCGGCAGACCGGAGTCATTCATTTGTTTTGTAATGATGTATAAAGAACTTCCGGTATTTTAATATATCATTGAGGTATTAGTTGGGAAGACTGTCCATCAGGACCGCTCTAGAACACCTAGAAGGAGCAAAAGCTGAAGCAGCGCCTTCGAAGAGGCGAGCCAGTTCCGGCTTGCATGGTGTACAGGAGAAGTCAGAAACCAGGCACAGGAACACAGGCAACATTCAACAACACTGATTTCATGTAGCAGCTCCTATCGTGAATATAAAACTCGATTTTAGCCAATCATTGTTGGAATCTGGGATTACGTTGAGGATCAGGAGTCACGTTCAAACCAACAAAAAACTTTCGCAAAATATCTGTAATTTTTTGATGTAATGCTGATAACGTGCAACTGGTGTACTATTGAAAATGATACGAATCGAATAATCGCACTCGCTATAAAGCCTCGCTACAAACAATGATTTGCATTAACTATTCTCAAGACTAAATTTCTTTCTTGAACGCCATTGGGGTCCTAAACCAAGTTCTCTCTTCACACACAGCACGGTGACAAGCAGGCATAATATCAAACCCACATACTCATTTTTCGTGTGATTGTAAGCAGTTCTTTGGTTAAGTATCAAATATACCTGCCACGAGTTTGGGGAATTTAAGACGAGGAAGGGGGGGGAGGGAGGGGAGGGGGGGGGGGAGGGGGAAGGGGGATGCGAAAACCTTTTCCTCTTTTTCTCGAACCCTTGAGGTCAATCTAGTATTTATCACCCTGCGACTTGATCCATGATTTTACGTTTAATATCCCTCCTCGTACGGGAGTTTGCGTGTTCCCGCAAGAGAGGATAACTAGACAAACAAAACAAAACAAACGACGACAAAACAACTAACGAACGAACGAACGCAAAAGCCTCATACGTAATTGTTGTAATTTTGCAACCGTGATAACAAAGACTGAATGTCGTATCAAGTAGACTGACCGAAATTAAGTTTTTCGAACATGTTAACTATAGTTCATTTTTGTTACGGAGTATTCCTTTCATTTTTATATTCCCACAGGATGTAATAATGTAAATTGACTCTCCCTACTGATCCTCATACACCAGAATCCGTACGACATGGTCTTCCTTCTGTCTGTGGGATTCCCTCTCCATCACCTCGCTTGTTTCTGTCGAGCGAAGTAGTACATTGTATTCTATTTATGGTATTCATTTATGCATTGATGCGTAGAATTTCTTTCAGCGGAACGTAGTCATGATAAGTATTGTAATGGCCTCAAGGTGCCTCCCCAGATGTATATAAACAGGAAATTGTGATTATAGTATTAATTTATGCGTTGAAATCTCATTATCGTTTGTTAGTGCGGTTAACAATATTTGTAACGCTATGTATGACCGTGTTTTCATATATGTATATCGCCTCTGGAAAGACACCCACGATTCCACGACTCCCTGAGCGTTTTTTCAAATAGGTGAATACTGTCAATACTGTAGCTGACAGCCTCTAGAAACGTGTGTTTGCAATGAAAGGATGATTTTTTTTTTCTCAATTTATGCCATCAAATGGCACTGAGGCATTAGGCCCAACGCACATGTACGGCGTTTTGGGGCGTCTGTGTGCGTTGGCCATCCACAGGAAACACTGTTGTTCAGCGGAACGATGGCTAACAATTATTTTCGGACTGCCATATGCGTTGACAAACCATATCATAATGCCAACAAATCAAAACCTAAGTCAATCTACCTTCTGACTACAAAATGTCTGTGCCCGTATGAGACCAGTTTCGGGTTCTGAACCAGCAAATACGATTTATTTTGCTAACTGCATTTTTTTGTGCTTTTTGGTACCTCCGACACGACAATGCGCATCTGTTATATTATCTATCTGGTCCGGAATTGTCGGAACATGTCTATGGAATGTCTGTTTACCTTTAGAAATTACAGAAATTCGACCTTTTTAATTCCGCGAAGTTGAAATCTCAGCTTCCCTGAAAAAGGACAACTAGAACAGAAAGTCATTGGACTTTTGCGACTGTAACGTAGTAACCACAATTATATGATCATTGCGAAAAAAATTGTAAAAATCTATTTTGAATACTGATTGTGTTGGTAAGGGTGTCTAAATGTACCGGATAAAGTGCCGACGGTACAGGATGGGAAACCTGATTTTTTCCAAAATGGCGTTCAAAATGGCCGCCGAAATAATGGGAAATTCGTAGAAAATGCATTGATCGTCGAAAGAAGTTATGTAAATTTCAAACAATTATTGTACATATATTTCGATCATTGCGAGCACGTAGGCGACATTCCCATGCTACTAGTATGTGCCATAAACAAGATGGCGGCCAATATGTCCGTCAATTCTTGGAAATTTACCAAAAAAAATTGATGTAAATCTGTCGGGAAAAGTGGTCAAAAAAACACGCTCCAAACCGTAGATAGATAGATAGATAGATAGATTAGATAGATGGATAGATAGATAGTAGATAGATAGATAGATGATAGATAGATAGATAGAATAGATAGATCGATAGATAGATAGATAGAATAGATAGATAGATAGATAGATAGATAGAGGCAGTACATATAAAGAAGGCTCAGCTACGAGATTGATTTTCCAATGTGATCAAGCCTTTTACTGACGCAGAGGCTGTCAACATCAAACAAGCTGATGTAAAGGCCATAAGGTCACTTGTGCAACCAAGCTCGTCGGGGAGCGACACACCATGAAATAGGCTAGGAAAAAGACGGGGACCCCATTCTATTCTGCCACATCATACAGACGTCGAGGCCCAGACACAGAAATTCTCCTTAAGCCCAATTCATACTTCAAATCACCGCGGGTCACTACGCGGAACGGAAATTCTGGACGCCGACCGTACGCCGGCCAGAGTTCACTGAAAGTAGGGCACGCGCGTCTCGTCGCCGCGGCTCGTTTCCCGTCTGTTTTTGTTTACCGCGCTTCAAAACGTGTCCGTTCCGTTGAGATGAATCAGTTTTATCTTTTGACGGCGGTGACTGCCGAACGCATTGCTTTTATGGAAGGCCAAAGATTAACAACAAAACTTACTTTGGGCTGAAAAAACGAGATGCAAGTATAATGGTTGTTAGATTTTTGGCAAAATAATACAACTCTGTTGAATGAAAATTAAAATTAGGCATAGCTGTTCAAATGGCCTTTGCAGGTTGGAAGAGTAACACCCCTATATTCCGACCTCCCAATATCCGACCTCTCTAATCGACGCTCCCGTGTTTTCCATCCAGCCTCCATAATGTTTTAAGTCTGGTTATATAGTCAAGTTTTAAATAATTGAGCGTCATAGTTAATGAACTGTGATGAGTGTAGTCGACTCAGATGAGATAACGTCGCTTTCCATTCCCACCCCTCTTCTTTCACGCCTCGTGTGTGAAGGGGCGTCTCATGAGAGAGAATATAGATACGATTTTATCGCTAAAAAAAATCTATATGCTCCGACCATTGTTCCAATCAGTCGGAACACAGGGAGATCGGTGGGGTCGGAACAAACAGACGATTTTTTTTCGAATAATAAACTTCTCTATATTCGACCAGCCAGAACATGGGGAGGTCGGAACTAGAGAGGGGGTCCGGAATAAGTGACGATGTTTTTTTTCGAGTGAAAAAACGCCTTATGTTCCGACCATCGGACATGGAGGTCATAACATCGAGAGGTCGGAATATAGAGAGGTCGGAATATAGTGACGATTTTTTTTTTCGAGTGAAAAAACGTATCTATGTTCCGAGCAGTCGGAACATAGGAAGGTCGGAACATAGAAAGGTCGGATGAGGGTTCTCTAGCTATAGGAGGTCGGAATATAGAGAGGTCGGACTACGACGATTTTTTCTCTCTCGAATAACAAAAACTGGCTCTGTTGGGACATGTCTGCTGTGAGGTCTTTTTCGGAATATGAGAGTCGAAATATCGGGATGTAACCGTTGTAGGAATCCATCGTTACTGTGGATTTCCCCAAACGGTAACTATCTGCTACACTCTGCTGCGAATTTCCACTGGCTAATATATCCCTTGTTACCGACCGCCTTTCATCTGGGGACCAGGGGACATAGTGTCCCTCGGTGCCTCATCAACGGGGCGATACGCTACGTAGGTCATCAAATCTTTCGGGGCCCATTCTGAAAGGCGGGAATGATTTCGTCATCTTGCACTCCTAAATCTACGCCATATCAGTCACTAAAGAGTGAATTCGCCACTCATCATTCTGGGGATATTTAAAAGTTTCATGTAACACTGGCCTTTTCCCCCTTTTTTTTGATGCTTGGCACAAACCAATGAATCCAGCGCAAATTCTTCCTCACTGTCATAAGAATACCATCATTTCGAATGCTATATATTCTTGGAAATTTGTGGGGGCAGTTTTGTACTGACCAGCAACAGCCGCAACGCATCACCGCCGGGAAGTATGAATTGGGACGCGCGTGAAAGACGTTTCATGTGCGGCGGTGAGCCTCGGCGAGTAAACAACGGCAGAACGGAAACGGAAAGTATGAACGTGTGAACGGCTGGACGGTCCGTCCTCACCTCCGGACTTGTCCGGCGTCGAAGTCGAAACTGATCTTACTTATACTCGGCACCACTCGTTCCGAACGCTTCACCTCTCCACATCCGCACCGCACAATTCATTTCGTCTCAATGAGAAACATTTTGAAGCGCTTCGAGACGTGCTGTGCGGTGAACAGCGCTTTATGGTGCTAGTTATTTCGTTGTCTTCCACACCGTCTCCTTGGTTGTACTTGTGATGTTTCCCTCAGACTTCGGGGTACTACCCGACTCTCGAGTCGAGCTCCGTCTGAGTATACGTCACTACCAATTAGTGCTGTCTCTGTAGGGGGCGTAATCCGTGTTGTCCAGGAATCCTTCCTGCTGGTGGCCCTCTAAGTTGCTGGATACTACTCCCAGTGCCCGAATAACCGGTACCACTCTGGCCTGGTGTCCCCAACATCTTCTGGATCTCCAGCCGAAGGTCCCTGGATTTTCTCCACTTTTTCTTTTCTTTCTCGCCCATGTGGGTGTCGCTCGGTATTGCCACGTCGAGTCGATTCTGGTGGTTTCGTTCGTGCTTTTTCCCCTACTACCAGGTCGGTCTCCATTTCTCTGATTACTCGCACCGCGACGTCTCAGAGGATCTTTGACCTTCTCGTTTTCCCCTTCCGTCGGTTTCGGATTTTGGGCCACGTATCACCTTCCGGTCAGTCCCGTCGGATCCCGTATTGCTGACAATCCCGTGGTGTAGTGCGGGGGGCGGCTACGTTGTTATGCCTTGTCTTATATAGACTTCCAGCGATCTTCGAGCAGGCCTTGTTAATAGAGAGCCGAACCGGTTCGTCTTTCTGATTGTCACATGCACATTTCGGGTCACACGATGTGCGGGTGACTTTCGCATGGTGACCAACTGGTTTCCCCCCCCCCCCCCCCCCCCCCCCCCCCCCCCCCCCCACACCCCCCCCCCCCCCCCCCCCCCCCCGAATCCCCCCAAAAAAGCCATGATCTTGGGCACTATTATCATTGCCTCCGTCTCTATCTTGACCCTGTAGCTTGTTTGCAAATCTATCGATAGGCGTTCTGTATCGACATTATATCTGGGACCTGTCGTCTGTATTGCCGGTGTAGGCGAGGGTTCCTTGGGGGGGGGTGTTGCACCATTTGTGGCTGTACCAATGCGTTCTGCCAACGGCACGTATGGTGTCTCCTTCTCTTCGTTTTATACACTGACCGTGCGCGTTCCATCATTCGCCCACCGAACGGACTCTAATCGTGGTCTCTGTCCCTGTTTGGCCTTGCGTAAGTCTATGATTCACATGGAGTGTGCGAGCACCCAGGCTGTTAGTTATCCCTGGCGGGTTCCAGGAGACGAGAGCCCTATCAGGGGGAGCGGCGGCTAACCGCCAACACATGTTCGCTAGTCTATCGGGTGGAGTGTAGAAGGCCAGGTACAAGGTCGAGCGTGCATCTGTTCCTGCTGGTACTACAAATGATAGATGGGGCGACCGTACATGTTCACGGTTCCCTCGGTCTTCGGTCCGTCTAGCCAGCTCTTGCTGCGTCCATCTATTATGCCCGGCCGATATTGATGAACAGCAGGGCGTGATTGGTCTATTCATGTAGTGGCTTGTTCCTGCCCATTTGAAACTTGGACTTTGAGGGAGCTGCGGTAGCTTCCTCCGTTTACGGCTGCCGAGCCTCTGTCTTTGACCTCCCTCTTGTTTGTTTTCCCCATTTCTGCAGTATACCCGGTATTTGTACCCCTCGTTAGTGTCGGCGTCTCCGATCTTTCCGAATCGAAGGTCAAGGCCGTCGGTCAGCTTGTTTTTTTTTTGGTGGATGACTGCCTGCACATTTTTTCAGTCCTCCCTTCGTGGAATGTGTCGCTGAATATCCTCACTGTCTCAATCAGTGCTGTGAGTCATTCTCCTTCTGGCGTACAATTTCAGATCATCCATGGATAGGAGGTGGTTAGCTTTATATGGTCAGTGTTTGAGTTGTATCCCTGTCTGGGCCTGCCGTATCATGTGACTCAAGTGGTCGAGAGCCGACGCAGAACAGGAGTGGAGCGAGTGCATCCCCCTGGAATATTCCCCACTCATCTGACGCGGGGATGGTGGTTTCCCCCCACTGGTTTGGGACATTGACCAGTTCTCCATCGACGTCCTTCTACGATTCTCGTTATCTTAGGGTTTGACCTTTCCTTGTTTCTCTGGTGTGGATATCCGGACTGTGGCACTAAATCATATGCCTTCTTGTAGCCGATCCCTCCCCCTGCCAGGTTGTGCGCCTCCTCTTCGAATCTCTGGTGAAGCTTTGTCGAGTAGTAGCCTGGTCTTTGACCTCGACAGCCGTGTCTGGGCCCCATTCTGCTTCTCGTCTTGAGATGAGATTCGGGTTTATAAGTCTTGTATCAAGACAGCGCCTCCTCACACCACTAGCGGACTTAACTCTCAATTCCATTGGCAACCTTAGAGACCCTGCCTGCCCCACCAAGTATACACCTTCGCCGTCACGACCTTACTACACCCCGGCCGCGAGGTCGGCCCTACTTCTGTTACCTCGCAAGTTCCTACTTTTACCGTGGGCAGCGTGTTTCGAGGGGACAAACCTTGTCTACCGCCCTGCGCAAATGATGCCCTCTGGCTTTTTTCAATGGTGTTCGACGCGCAATCTAATGACCTATTGTATCTTACGTCCGGAGCTCTACCGACTTATCCACCTTCTCACTTCGTGTCACGTTGTGTGAATTTATTGCAGTTATGTTGTCTCCTGTAGTTTTTCGAACTTATAAACAGCACGAAAATAGTCGTGTTTCCAATTTATCTGCCCATGAGTGTATATGCAATGGATAAATATATCACATATATCTGAACCGTGTTGTCACTATGTGTCACTGGCATGCCCCATCTCCCCTATCTTTTGCTATGTCTTAAACCGCCATTTTCCGTATTTTTACTGTTCTAACGGCATATTGGGCGCCCATCTTTCTTGGTGTCTGGGACATGCTAACAGATTGGAAATAATTTCTCTGTGGTTCATACTGAAAGTCTATGACATCACATTTTGTTTGAAAGGTCCGGCATCATTTTTTGCGACTGATCTGCGCCTTTTTTTTAATTTCACCATTTTTGGCAGCGCATTTGGACTCCATTTTGAAAAAAAAAAAATCAACTTCCTCCATCTTTGCATGGGCGGCAACATCTTTATTTCTGAAGAACGAACACCTTTGGCTACTCCAATCCGTTGAAAACTATTCTTTACCATTTTTTCGCAGATCGGTCAAAAAAGTTCGTCTAATTTGGGTTACTGACTTCCTGACGGACAATCGAACAGAACAGCTCGAGGGAACTATTATACGTCAAATGGGTCGTAATAACTGTTAGTTTCCCCTCTATACATCACGGAAACCTTCATTGAAAACCTGAGAATTTGACTCTCATGATCTTTTCCATATATATCCTGAGACACGACCATGCTCTCTAGACTTTGGATGTGTCTCATCTAAATGACGCTTACTATAACGGCCACAAGGACCTGAACCAGCGCTGGTCGTCTTCCAAACAACCCCCCATTCAACGACACAAATTCGTACCGCCGATGCTCATTTATGCACTTCATAACTCCGGATAGAACCTCAGTTTTTACTCTGAATTCCTAACCGTGGTTAAAACCACTGTCTCGAAGTGGTCCTTGCATTATCATCGCTTTTTCGTTTCCACTTTCGTGTTCCCCACCTTTTTCTTTATTTGCTTTTGCTCGAATTTATTGATTAATCTATGAGTAGCTCGTAGATGAGAAGATAAATTCGAATCTTGTAATGAATACTACCTCCATTTCAGGAGCGGAAAATCTGATCGGAAAATTTACCGTTTTACCTATCTATTCAATTGTTGTTGTGGTTTTTTTGAGGTGGGGGGAGGGGGGGGGGAGGAGGGGGGGGGTGCATGGCCCACCTTTCTTCGTGTGCCAATGGAATGTTGCTAACATTATAGTGCATTGACGCCATAAGCCGGGTTAGTTACGACACCACGGATTTCTTTATATTACTAGCACGCTTGGGGCAATGGTAGTCCTAGTGAGTCCTCGTATATAGCAGTACTGATGCCCGATAAACCATTGCAAATTACTGTCGCAAAGCATGTTATTGAGCGAGCGAGTCGTTGTCGCTTGTCAGGGGTATCCTCTAAAGTGTCCCATCTCGGGGTACGGAGAGAGGGGAAGAGGAAAATGCAATTTTGTGCCATAATCACACCTAAAACACCCTATACCACACACCATAACACCCTATAAACTTTCCCACGTCAACCCTAGTCTTAGGAGGTGATTCGGCATTACCATGCAGCCCATCGATCTATTTAATCTGTTTCAACTATAGGAAGCAGACCTCAAACACCTCGTTTGGTTAGTATAACAGTAATTGTTAACTATGTCTTAATACAACACCGCCCCCCCCCCTGTATAGAAAAATTAAATTTTCAGGGTTGCCTTCGATCTAATAGGTTCAATATAGCCCAAACATCCCCCTCCCGTTCGACAATGAATTGGGTTTTTCATTCGTTCTTAGAACATTTTCAGTGTCCGTTGATGTTTTGGTGCAATATAGCACACCTAAGCACCCTCTTGTTTGGAAATGCATTTTCCCTCCTAGTCTTAGCGACGGGAACTAGTAGTAAGGGAGCGGTCCCCCCTCCCTTCTGATCAAGATGTACTCACCAAAACATCAATCTCGTTTCGGGATATAATTGGTATTTTCATAAGCTCTTAGTAGAGGGGTCGAAAAGGAGTGGCCCTGCCTTTTTTAGAGAGAAAAAAATCCAGGTCCCTCATATCCGTTTTGGTGTAATGCGTCAAAGGTATTTTTTAGTTGGGGGTGACTGAACAGTTGAACTGACCAACCTGTCAGTTAAAAGAAGGGGTGTCCCTGCCTTTTAAAAATAATTTTCGTATCCAGGCTGTGTTCATTGTACCTATATTGCATCTGTGCATGCTATACTTTGATACTACAATACATACATACATACATACATACATACTACATACATACATACATACATACATACATACATACAGACATACTACATATAATACATAACATACATACAATTCTCGTCAGGCACGTTCGAGTTGTGGTCTAAAACTAATTCTTCGCCCCTGAAAGGCCTATTTCTCTGTTCCACCGGGGAATGCAGCTGGTCGATCCTGCGCTCCGATTTTGCGTCTGCCATGGGAAGTGTATTCCCCATTTTTTTTTTTTTTTAGTTCATGTTTCAAGTGTGTGTTCATGTTCAAGTCATAGATCTACAGGACTCATATGATCAGGAAGCTGAAGATGAGTTTTTATTTGCACAGATATTAACGATGGTGCAGCTGATGAGACGGCGGTTGTGATATAATGGCAATCGAAGGATTATGAGGGTATTAAATACGATAGTCATGCATTTACCATTACAAATCGTACTATACAGATGGGAAAGATTGTCTCTCGGAACTCACAGCATTTAGGATGGAATGCGTGCATTCCATTCTAGGTGAGTATTTTTGTAAGTATTTTTGTAGTCCGTTATGTTTTTTGTTTTTTCTTTTTTTCCGCTGTACATGTACACGCCAGGATGAGCTTAATCCACAACACAGTGTTTCCCTACGTGGCCAACATTAACCGTCGGTACCCCGTGATGAACGACATTATTAAATACTCTGCTTGCGAGTTCCTTTATTGTTCAAAGAGAACTAGTACTGGTTCTGTGACTCGGGAACTGGTTTTAAATAGAACTGAAACGCTATCCAGACGAGTACTACCCCTGAATGAAGGCTAATTGTCGCCTCCCCAGTAGAGCGAAAAGTGTTGTGTGATATTGTCTCTCTATTGCAATAAAGTGTCGAGAGACGAGAGGACAGCCGGAATTCAGGTCGCTACATTGATACCACTTTTTGTACACAGTCAATTTCAAGATATTCATAACGGTTTCCTGTGAACGGCGACAATTAATTGGCTGACGATAGCGCTTTATTTAGTTCGATTTTTATTCCACGAAATGTTAGCCGTGCAAGAGGATGACCCTAATACAAGACTCCGTTCCGTGTAGTTTCTATGTGCGCACGCTCCCACAAACATTTCTTGGGAATAGGCCAGATTCGGTCAGATTTCCTCCCCATAGCAATATCTTTACGGCTTATGGCTTAACTGTCATTACTATTTGAAACGCAACCATTCAATCCATGGTTTTGTTATTTTGATGTGATGTTATTGTTGATAAGGATGAGAGGAAATCTGTAGTTTTGTGATGGCAGGGTTCGTAATTTTTGCCCAGGGGAAATTTCGAAGATCGTTTCTGTGCACACTTTCCGTTCAACGTCGAACTGCGGTCCCATTCCCTAGGACCTTTTGACCACAATACATTTCATCTCAATTGTTAAACTGTACCCGAATTGGCTTATACACATTCACTGCCTTTTTTTTCTTCTCCATTTTTCTAAGTATTATTTCCCATATATTGCAGTTCAATTTCCGCCAAATTGGTAAAAGACTGAGGTCATTCACATCCCCTTTCACCTTTTTTATCGCTTAGACCAAAATTGTCTTTTGAGTATCATGTCTGATCTTAGAATATTTTTTCTTCAAACCATCCGAGCTACCGCTCCACTAATTAAGTTATTTAGCATCCCGGAATTTAATTTATCAGGGTTTTATCGCCAAGTCTTGTTTAGCATTACTCTCTCCTCCTTTCCTGATTATTTTAAATGGGTTCTTCGCGCGGGTTTTGGGGTGATGCGCTCTTTCGATACGCAGTTTTCAGGAGATATCAGCTTGTCGACATTTGTATGGATTGAATTATGGAGAGGGTGGTGTATAGGTTCCCGGCACATCCCCCCTGGCCAATTCCCCCGGACAAGTCCCTCACCCAAATGTGCTCTAAACTCCGGTCCAACCCAATTCTGACCTCAAAACGTTCCGTTGAGGGGGAATTGTCCCTGGTGGGATTGCCCGGTCACGGATATAGTACTGACTGCGCGGTCTCTTATTCGATGAGTCGGGTTTCCGACCTTGACTAGCGGAGTTCACGTCGCTAGCTCTCTTGGCCTCTCTCTGTTAATCGCCCGACGCGATCAGTGGAAGCCGGATTTCGTATCCCATTCCGTCCCTGCTGGTCAAAACAGAATTACCCATATTTGAAAGTCTGCTCGTCGCATTTATCGCCTGCGCGTATTCATTGAAACTGTTGCCATAACAAAGCATATGGTAGGTCCTCAAACGTTGGTTTTTTGTCCCCTTCTTACCCCGCCTGCCTATATGAACGATCTCGTTGATTCTGTGGAATCCAGAGTTAGACCAATTGCTGACGGTCGCTAAATTGTATCGGGAAGTACTTTCGCAAAATGATGATTTTGCAATTGTTTGAAGGAATTTAGGCCGCATTTTCCAAATGTCTTCCGATTGACTAAAGTGTTGTTTTTCAACGCTGAAAAATACATTAAATACGGAGAATGTCGCTAAACTACGTCAACGCGTCCTCTATTGAAATGATCAAGACATTGATGTGTAAATTAAAAAAAACAAAGCAATTGATGTGTATTCCGATTCTACTTGAACATTTGCAAGTATGTGGCGGTACTAGAAGGGAAATTGGATTATCGGATTATCCACTTGAACGCGCCGACCAATTCCAATTTTCTTGTCAAGAATCGTTGTTATCTGTTCAAGCAGTTGGAGTATCCTATTGCAAGGCGGATTCCTCTTCCACGAAACTATCTGCTATTGAAGACGTTCATAGGAGGGTTACGAGGCTACAATTCCATTCTGGCGAGATTTGCGTGCGCTGTATAAGGAAAGATAAGAGCGTCTTGGTCTAACTTCAATGGATCTAAGGCGGGTTGATTTGATTCAGGTTTTTGAGAAGTCCCTGTCTTCGATGGACCTTCTACGACTACTCCGAATGTTCTAATGTAACCACTAATGAGGAACATTGTCTGTTACGTTAATGATCTAACAGATCAAGATAATACTTTCTACCGTTTGTTCGATGATACAGAAGCTGTTCATAGGCCAATTGGATCAGTTTTTGGATCAGCAAGGTTGCATACCTGAATCCACAATCTATGAGACAATAGCCAGAGAGGACTTGGATGTCTACGTTAGAGGGGATTATGGCCCCTTTTCAAGACAACATGCCCACGGCAAAGAAGCGAACAAATTTTGTTGGCATGGTAGGTGTGTTCCCCTTTTACTTTTTTTAGACTGTGAAATGTTTCAGACTCGTTCTCTCCTTCGATCAGACCTCATTTAATTATTGGAATGCGTCGGTCTCCACTGTATGAAAAAACGTTAACACTGATTGAAAAAAGTACAGACGGGCACTAACTAGTGCCATCTGTTAGAATTTGAAGTTAGTCGGACGAGACTGAAACGCTCAGCGTAAACAGAGGGTTTTTTTTCCTGTATAGCGAAACTCCGTGGAAATCTGATTGAAGTTACAAGATAGACATAGTTACTTATTTGGATCGGATTAGCTCAGTCGGTATAGCTTAGGACTCGATCAGTAAAGGTTCCTGGTCCGAATCCCGGCCCGGTTGGCCTTTCTGGTGAATCTCTTGGGCAAGTGCGCTTTATCCTTCGTTGCTGTTCTCCTACCCCAAGGTTATGGAAACCTTTGGGAGGTCACTCGTAATCGCAAGTGCGCTGATTACGACAGCCAATAAGATAGAACATGTTCCCCGGGGGACGACGTTGTGGGGGATGGGGGGGGGGGGGGACCATTGGGGTTTGCCATTGAGTGATAGCTCTATGTGTCCCTTGGTGCCGGGCCGAACCGTTACCATTGACCAGGGGGTATGGCTTTCAGCGCTTGAGACTGCATTACTGGATAGACGCTCTCTGATAGCGTACATTATTATTATTATTATATTCATTGTTTATCCTTTATTATTATTTATTACTGAACGATATTCGCGATTACCCATTCCGAAGAACAAAGGGTAGTTCCAAATCTCCAAGAAAGCTTGGCCGCATGTGTGAGGCTTAGATTTTCCTGCTTGAAAGTGGCTAATTCTGGAGGACCTCCCGAAAGAAGTCGTTGCCCGTATCCAACCTTGAACACTTTCGGAATCTGACTAGATGCACACTATGCCGATATCAAAATTCAAACTGATTTTTCGTGAGGTTTCAACCCTCCTCAGTTTTCTGATAACCGTTCAAGTCTACTACGTACAACTTTTAAGCCTGAAATTAGAATTTATCCAATAAGTTTGCCTAATCCTCCCCCCCCCCCCCCCAAATTTTTTTTTAAAAATATCTAACTGTACGCTACGATCAGGATGCAATCGATAGAAATTCAACATTCGAAATTATATCGGTACAGCGCCACCAAATTTTGGGTAAATCTGTCGATACCATAGCTGCATATCCATTGACTTCACGTCATATATATATATATATATAATAATAATAATAAGATTATATATATATAGATATATTCCTCATCTATCTATATATATATAGATATATATATCTATATATATAATATTATATATATATCATATATATAAATATATATATACGGGAACTAACTATTTATTAGATTATATTATATCTATATATTTATATATATTATATACTATAGGTCACTTATATTATACTGATATAGATTATATATTAATATATAAATCTATATATATTTATAGATATATATCATATATATATATATATATATATATAGTATATATTATATATTATAGGTAGTACAGGCATAAATGTTTGATGCACTAGTTCCACATCACGTATTAGACAAGGGACAGGTATCTTTTAACAGCTACAATCTTGGACAAAATAGTTTGGGACACTTGGCAGCATTTCAAGCGGAAAAGACCTGTTCCGAGGGTTGCATGATTACGGGGCCGGAGACAACTTTGGTCCCCCCTGCACACTGTTGCCCTTTGATTTACTTCTCTACGCTGTGGTCATACAAACCAAATTGAACGGGGGGGCAGGGGTGTCCCCAATGTATTTTGTCCAAGTTGTGTCAATGCAAAGATTACGTTTTTACCAGCCCAGCCGCTCGAAAAGATACGGTTGTCGTCGTGGAAACCTCTAATTAGACCAAGACTGGCTAACTTGCTATCCTTGCAACTGCCGACTCCTCTGCATTGCCTTACCCCCTCCCCTCTGTTTGTTTGTGTGGTCAGGTCAAAACTTATCTGAGGTCAACAGAGTGAGATCGTGTCTGAAATAGCCTACCAACCAATACCTACCCAACCAGCAGAGGTCATATATGTGGAGATTCGTACGCAGCCATAGGCAAGGAACCATACGGAAGTGCTAGCGCCTTGTTGTTTCATCTTTTTCATTGATTTGTTCCATATTTGAGGAGGACCTGGAATTACCTGCGTTGAGTTTCTCGATTCTCGAATCGATTTTCCTAGGTTGCCCGGAATCCTGAGCTGAAATTCTCGGCCCCTTATAGTGCCAACGGAACAAGTACCAATATATTGCCTTTGATCGCATCTGGACACTACTGTTTAGTCTGGCTAGGTATTAGCGTCGTCATTGTCCCTATATCATGAGTATATTGGTACTGAGTTAGTAGACCGTGAATTCATGAGGTACGATATAGTATAGGACAAACTTTCTAACTAAAAAAAAAGAACTATGTTTCATGCCAGCTCCGGTTTGCTTACAGTTTTGCTATTCTTCTTCGATCTATCACAGATTAGTCACACCCTCGGTTGCTACTGGGTGGACCGGTTAGCCCAATACCAGAATGCTACGGGCGTCGGATGCTACTGTCAGTATAAGCCTGATCCTGGCTGGCCATGCCGCTTCTCTGGGGTATATGCACATATAATAATACCCAAATAAAGTGTTGCACTCCGAGGTCATACAGCGTGCTGCACATGTAACGCATTAGCGATCGCCCACGTGTTGTCAGTGCCTATTTACAATACCCCCTTGGCAATTTGTTTTAATCCAGCTCAAAATGGGTTAACTAATTGATCAGACCATATAGAACGAATTGCCCCGTGAAATTTGGTATCGACATTTGTGGGGCCCAGCATACATACATACATACAGACATACATACATTACATACATACAACATACACATCATATATACAGACTACACTTTACAAATGACAATACGCTATCGGCGTCATTCACATCACAGCAGGTAATTCAATACCTTCAAAATATGGTGAATGTATTAGTTTATAGTCTCTTGTACTTTTTCTTGACATCTTTAAATCTCCGCCGGAAACCTCGAACGTCGGTATCGAATACGCTCCTGATTGGTGGCCCTACTTCAATGTTATCAGTTGTTAATATATTTGAAGCTGGCCTTGTCCCCTTGGGTTAACAACGAAACTAATACCATTAGATGTCCAATGAATAGGAATACAGATTGAGTGGCTACAATTTTCCGTTTTTAAACGTTTCTGTTTTTGCTCAAACTGCTCGTAGTCACGTCAATGAAGGCTGAGACCAAAGTGGCATACGAGACTCGCGCAGCCCCTCAGGACCTCGGCTAATCGAATAGTCAAGGACTGCGATTATTGGTAAGTACATGACGATGCCGTCTCCATGATCTTGTCGTTTGCGCAATCGGTATACACTGCTGGTCTATATCTTAAAGTGCCCATCCATCGTAATTACTATGTGGCAAACACTCACTTAGCGCATATTCATCAATTCACTCATCTACTTTGCATTTGATCGCTTTGATCGTCTCGGCCCAGCGTTCTAGAGCATTTCGGACAAGTTCTCAGCTGGATCTATAGGCATAGGCGTAGATTGTTACTACGTAATTCACTGCCGTCAATATTCATATTTGGCAGCATCACCATAAAACCATTTTATGTACCAAATCATCTTTTTCCCAGTTTTGCTGAACGGAGGGGTTTAGGGGTTTCATTAGTTGTCACCTAACCAGTAAATCCTTATCCCGGGCCCGGTTTGGGGGGGCGGGACAGTGGGGGGGGGGGGGGGGGGGGGGAGGGAGCAAGGAGTTTGCCTTTATTATTCGTCATCCACAGTAACAACTCGATTGGGCATCGGGAAGGGGTGTCTTGCGGTACACTCAACTAGATGGCCGAGACGTTTGGATGATTATCAATGGTCCAAATCTAACGGTTCGCCTAATGGGGAGGGGGTAGGATTAAACATTTAGTGGTCACCTTGCTGTACACTCAATTAAAGGCGGCACATCGGAGCAGAGCGTACTGAGAGGATTGGTCCACTCTACCAGTAAATCCTTATCCCGAGCCCGTTGTGTAGGGACAGTGGGGGAGGGAGCCACAGGAGTTGCCATTATTCGTCATCCACCGGTAACACTCCTTGGAGCATCGGGAAGGTGGTGTCTTGGCGGTACAACTCAACTGATAGGGCACGGACAGTTTGGGATTTTACTCAACATGGTCATCTAACTGATCAGCCTAATGGGTAGGGGGTAAGGATTAACTTAGTGGTCACCTAGCTGTACAACTCAATTAAGGCGCACATTGGACAGGCGCGTAACCGAGAGAATTTGTCTTGGCGGGGGGGGTGGGGGGTTAGTTCGGGACCCAAGAGAAGTGCGCCCTCATTATTGGCCTCCCCCTCCGATTAGCAAATACGTACATTCATTGGCCCCTAGTCCATATACCTGCTTAAAGTATTTGCTAACTACAGCTCAAAACTTCTACTAAACCCCCCGTGGTTACGCACTGCATTGGTGCAGAACTTAGTTTCACGATTCAAATCGGACACAGATAGATAGATAGATAGATAGAAGATAGATAGATAGACTAGATAGATAAGATAGAATAGATAGTAGATAGATAGATAGATAGATAGATATGCGTAGGTAGCCAGTACAGACAGACAGCGGACAGATAATATGGATATTGTAAAGTAAAGCACTTTAAACGCACTTCAAATAAACGAACCTTGGTTAAAGCCTGCGAATGTGACAATTACGCCCTGTGGCGTCACGAGGTGCCTGATACAAGGTAAGTGAGACATACCCTGCAAAGTCCTAAACGCATCCGAATGGGTCCGATATCCACTTCGAGTAACCTTATTTGGTGAAGTTATCTGCCGATTTTCTGTTAACAGCACAATCATGGCACCATTCACCAGTTTAGTGTATAGTGTCGACGGGCCTCATTATAGCACCCTTCTTCCTTACGTCACGAATCATGCGACATTGTCCTCAAGGAAAAAACCTTCAACAAAGCCACAGCTTACCTATGTTTCCAACGTTTGCCAATTGAAAAATTCCTTGATATATTATTTTTTATTCTAAAGACACTATTGTCTCGCAACGGCCTGGAGAATAAAGGAGGGTGGTGTTTTGCAATGACGTCACTCACTTTGAGCAAGAAGGTAATCCTACGTATATTGGTTAGTCTCATGTGAGATCGTTTTACTCGGTATTTTTTTTAATGATGAATCAAATTTTCCACCTGGATATCGCGGTTTCAGCTGCGTGTGAGGCCGCTGAAGCAGTCTCGTGTCTCTCCGTTGTCCTTCGTTCGGTTCGTTCATAACTTTCAGAACTGGTGATATAGCTAGTTTAAACTGGCGGTTGGATATGAAGACACCTTGTATTGGAAATGGAGCATTTACTGTGTTTTTCATTGTAAAAAATCACCCTTAACTGTATGTATTAATTTGTCTACAGCTACACTTTGAGTTAACTTTCGCTACAGTTTTTGGAAACTGTGTGTTTTAACTATCTGTGTTTGTTCGCTACCGTACCTCCGTATGCAATAAAAACCTGCTCACTCGGGTTATGGCTGGTTTCACATGCCCTGCGCTATACACTCATTGAGTATATCCCGTGCTGTGTCATGTCAAAAATTTTATGTATAACGTCATCGAATTTGTCAGGTTTCCTGAATATGCCAGTCTTTTACATATACATTACGAAGGCCAATCAAATGCACCCCCTGTGGACGACACGAGTCAATTATGCACAGATAGATTTCAAATATGAACCTTGTTACCTTCGTGTGAATCTAATCATCACCCCTGCAGCAATTAACGCAATCGCACTATAGTGATCATATCAACATTTACAACGTGAATACGGGATTCATTCAAAAAAATCCCATTACAACTCTGAAGCTTCCCTACGCATCTAAACCCGTGATGTTATGATCTTCCTCATATCCATGAGGATTCGTAAGTTCTATACGGAAGAAACGAGCGGGGTCCACGATCATTTCCTGTATAAAGCATCGCGACAATAACGTATCAACCAAAAAAACAAAAAAAAACAAAAAGATCTGCAATGGTAGGTTCACTCAATATCGTACCATTACGCGTAGCTTATTCTTTCGAGTATAACCCTGTTCAGTCGGCAGCGTTTTGATTCGTTTTGTTTTTCCCTACTGCATGCTCTGAAGAGCGAAACATTTTATTTGCAATTTTGATATTTTATCGCTCCCTGGTGCGGTGTCGCCGCTCGGCGCTTGGACATGGTGGAGCCGTTCCCCCCATAATTGGGCCATGTGTATTATCCATCATATCGTTGTATTACCGTAAGCTCAACAAGTTGAGTGGTAGCCTTTGGTATTCTTTGAGACAATGCATTTGGACTATGATGTTTTGAACCCGGTTGGCAAATTTAAGCAATAACATGCGCCAAAGATGGTCGCTATGTACTCCAACATTCTTGACACGATAAAATTGTTTGCCAACGAATGTGTTGACTCCTCTCAATAACAGCATCATCAGTGAACAGACTCACCTTTATACGGAGCTAGTGGTTTTCGTCTGGCTCACCTCACCATAAGCGGCAGGGAATTTTCACTTTGATCGTTTCATTACATTCACTTACAAAACGAGGATATTGTTGATGCTACCCCTAATAGATGCTTTGTTGTTGCGACTATGAAGGGCTATAGCTGACCAACTAATTTATCCATGACTACAAAGGTGTCAAGATATTTCCCCATCCACTAACCCCACTGAACAGAAAGGTCGGGGACCCCTGACCTTCTGGGGGGGGGGGGGCGTACATCAGGGACCACTGAACCTTTCTGAGGGCATACAGCACATCCCTCCACGCACACGAAATATTCTTTTACGCTTTTTTTTAACGCTGATCCGTCGTTACAATGTTAATTACAAGTGTCATGAGTCCTTTGAATAGTTGCATGTGTGTTCCACAGATCGGAACACGTCCCATCATGCATACTAAATATGTGCATGGTGTGTTCCACATGATCGGACACGTGCCCATCATGCAATACTCATTGTGCATGTGTGTTCCACATGATCGGAACACGTTCCATCATGCAATACTAAATATTTGCTTTGTGTTCGCACATGATCGGACCCGTCCCATCATGCAATACTAAATATGTTCATGGTGTTCCCCATGATCGAACAACGTCCATCATGCAATACTAAATAGTGCATGTGTGTTTCACATAATCGGACACGGTCCATCATGCATACTAAATATGTGCATGTTTGTTCCACTGATCGGAAAACGTCCCATCATGCAATACTAAATTATGTGCTGTGTGTTCCACATGATCGAACACGTCCCGTCATGCAATACTTAAATATGTGCATTTGTGTTCCACATGATCGGAACACGTTCCATCATGCAATACTAAATAGGTGCATGTGTGTTCCACATGATCGAACACTCCCATCGGCGATACTAAATATTGTGCATGTGTTGTTCCACATGATCGGAAAACAGTCCCATCATGCAATACGAAATATGGGTGTGGTTCCACATAATCGGAACACGTCCCATCCTGCCATACTAAATTGTGCATGTGTTGTCCACATTGATCGGAAACAAGTCCCACATGAATACTAAATATGTGCATGTTTGTTCCACTGATCGGAAAACGTCCCATCATGCAATACTAAATTATGTGCTGTGTGTTCCACATGATCGAACACGTCCCGTCATGCAATACTTAAATATGTGCATTTGTGTTCCACATGATCGGAACACGTTCCATCATGCAATACTAAATAGGTGCATGTGTGTTCCACATGATCGAACACTCCCATCGGCGATACTAAATATTGTGCATGTGTTGTTCCACATGATCGGAAAACGTCCTCCCATCATGTAATACTAAATATGTGGCAATGTGTGTTCCCCATGACGGAACACTTTCCCATCATGCAATACTAATGGTGCATACTTGCACAATCCTGCAAATACCTTGTTTTGTTTTTCCATTGAACATCAAATACATTAATTTAAATATTTTCTTTGAAATATACTCATCCATGGGACGGGATTGCACAGTAAGTTGGTCGGTGTTGATGGTTATTTTTGTCAGTTCGTAAGGGGGCAAAAGTCCATAGGAACATCTGCGGAATTGTCAAGGTATTCAACTGATACAACAATTGAGATGCATTAGTATTCTCTCTGGTGTTCAAACTGTGACGTCATGTATTTTGGTTGTACGGGCACTATACCTAATGTCTCTGCGCAATGGGGTGAAAACCCTAAGGTCAACAAGCCACGGTTCACTTGGGAAATAGGCTGTTGAAATGGAGTTGTTCCTATAGTTTTCATCCCCACAATATGACCAATGTTGTAGCTAATTGCCTGCAATAGAATACTGCCGTCGACGTGGGGTGGCAGTGCCTATAGGATCAACTAGTGTAGAATAAACGTTCAATCTCTCAGGGTAGGTATAGTACCACATTCGTAGTTATCCAATTACGCAGTATGACAACAACTGTTTTCTTTTTGCGGGAATCCTCATTGGGCCTCCGGAAACAAACGAGGTACAAAACCGTTGACTTTCATCATTGTCGGTGATATCACAAATGCTGTACGCTTACACCACTAGCAACCACGACACTCGGTAATCGAAACGGATCTTTTTGTGCTCTGAAAAACCACCCGCAGGCGTGTTATTCGATCTATTATAGTAATATTGGTATTACTAACATTTGCGTATGAGATGTTCCCGTTTTGTTCTTGTTGCTAAGTACGGAAAACCCGAGGTAGCTGAAACGTCTTGGATTGGTGAAGAAGAAAAATACGAAGAACCAAAACATGCAGTGAGTTAAGGTGGTTGAGAGGTATATAGAATGATGTGATCGGAGACATGCTTCAATTCGTGTTGGATATGGAATCAAGACGTTCGTCTGTAGCGAGTGGAGGGATTCGAGTAGCGGGTCATTAAGAACGAGATGGGTGTCATCATTTATCTAGCCTTTTAAAATGATGGATCCAAGTATGTAGTTTTGTTTAAGCGGGTAGAGGGATCGGGTTGAGGCACTTCTTTCACTGATTCGAAATTAATGGCAGGGGACATTTTATTTGAGGAAGGTTATCAAAAAAAACACCCATCAATAAATCTTTAGCGATTCAAAGGTTGAAAGGCGGATCATCAGAACAAGGAGAAAGAAACTTAGCAAGTTAGTGGCGAGTTGAGGGGATTGGTAATAGATAATAGGAACATGTCATCACTCCAAGGGCGCGGACCGCTCGTGTTGGAAAAGTTGGGAGCCCCAATGCAAGTAGCTGGTTGGTGAATGAGGGATCCCAAATTAGTGTTGGGGCCATTTTAATGGACAAGAACTGAATCATGTAGGGGATGCTTGATACATATCCAGCCAAATGCCGGTATTCAAATAATTCAATGGAACAGCTCTTTCATGTTTCCTTCCTTCATGCAATTATACTCATTCCCATCACCAAATACCGAGGAATACGGTGTACCCCCTTTGCAATGCCACACTGCGCAGAAGTTTTTACGACCGGTTCGTAAAAAATTTCCCCCTCTCTGATCACTGCTCCCCATTTTCACAGCAGGAGGTTTAATCACCTTGTGCCAAGTCCAGCAGAGATCTGCATGTTGATATTAATTATTTAAACAGTCAATTTACAGGCAGGTAGACTGCCCAGTGTGCAGGTGTTGTGTACTTTGTCAGTTATTGGATCACCACAACCAACCATTTTAGTGGATTACCACATATTTCTGTAACAGAATATTTCCTTCAGTATGCAAAAATGGCAGCTCCAGCTGCGGATTAGCAGTTTGGTAGGATGGTGTCTGCTAATTGGCAAAACCTAACATTTTGATGGTTTCAATTTTGCTCCTTCAACTGACAGTACGCGGTTTCTCACTGAGATTTTTATTATATCTTCGGTCTATTTTGTTAATGCTAGCGGCACTGCTCCTGTGGAAGCAAAACAACCAAGTGTTTCACATATCTTAAGAAGACAATCCTCCTTCTACGTCGCTCTTATGACAGCAGGTAATACAGGTTAATACCTTGAGACGGCCATTTCTACTTCTGGATTCGCGGGGGAGCAGGGTGGGGGAGGGGGAGGGGCGGTGGTGTGCGGCGGTCGCTCGAAGATGTGATAACCGTTAATGTTCTCAAGGGGCCGTAGGAATGGGGCGGGTGTTCCATCCCCCCACCCCCCCCCCCCCCCCCCCCCCCCCCCCCCCAGTGAGAAGAAATGTGGGGGGGCAGATTCCTTATCATTGCTATTCCCACTTTCCTCTTTTCAGTCAGATTGCTTGATGAATTTCCTTTCGTAATAGATTTTTTTTTATATCAACATCCAAATAATGTGCAAAAATATTCGTAACAATACTTATTGTCAATTGACACGCATATTTACCAAATTACATGGCCGCCGTTATTGGCTGTCGGTATTGCCATAGCAATCGATGTGTTATTATGTAGAGAGTAATATGGCGATAGCTGAGATTCACAAGTACAACAAACATGATCAATGCGAGATAGCCCTGTATGTTAATCTGCGAATGGCCCTCAAGATGTTTTTTTTTTAGGCTGTACAATATTGTTATTTAGCACGGGACTAAAAATATAAAATAGCGTCTGGATAGTCAGCTGCAAGGCGTGGAAATACGAGGAGGACGAACCCGCTCCAGTTAGCCCCCACTCCGGACAAAAGAAGTTTACGATGGTACAGAAATGAGACAGCCGAAACGGGTATAAAACAAATTGAGAGGGAGAGTAGTCGAGGGCAGGAATTGTATTTGGTCAGGTCGGGGCAAATTTCGCGTCAAAAATAGAGCATTTGTGAAAAGTCTGATTTTAGCTGTTTTTGGCCTGTAACACGATAACTCACTCCACTGGGGGGATTGGGGATGAAAGCTCCTACGTGATGGGGGGTGTTCCCATGTGAGTTACATGAACACTATTGTTTGGGGGGGCAGGTCAGAGGTCATCTGAGGTCACGCAGAGGTCAAAGTTGGAAACCCTTGAAAGTTGTGTCTAGCTTTTCATCAAGAGTACAGGAAAAAACCCTATTGGTTGGTTGAGGAAAAAAGGTGGATTTTGTCAGATGTTATGGTGCCATAATGAGCTGGTACAATCTCCATTGTCATGTGGTCTGGCTATAGGTTTCAGAAATAGTCCAAGGAATCACTAAGCATTTTGGCTCCTGTTAAAGACTTTGGTCGAGGAGAAACGGGAATGGGGTGAAAACAGAAAATCTTATAAACCCGGTATCTTCGAAATAGACCTAAATGGGGATCTTGATGTCCCTGAAAAGTGAGATTTCGACCTGCTCCCATACAAAGGGCATTACTGCCCTTGTGAACTCATGTACATGTGGCAGAACGAAATTACAAGATTCAGAGCAGCAAAATCAATCCAGGACATGTTTTGAAAACGCAAAAATTATTTTTGAACGATGTGAGTGGTTTTGAGGAGTGCTAAAATGCAGTAGATTGCATCAAAGGCAACCTGTAAATGAACATTTCGAAAGTGGGGAGAGCGGGAATTGGCGGTCATAGGCGTACGGGAGGGTAGCGGGGAGACTGCCACACATATTTTTTGAGATGAGAAATTCGGGGGAAAAATTACGAAATTTAGTAAGAGAAATTGGGGGCGGGCGACGAAGGAATGGCAAAAATAGTGGGAAAATGGCCGTACTTCTGCTGACTGGCCAACATTTCTGATAAAAGCCCCAAACCGTGGCAAAAAAATTCCCGGGGGGTCTACAGTCTGCGGTGACCCATGTAAACCAAAAGGGGCAAAATTTGTCAAGCATTTATGGTATTGTTGCCGAGCAGAGGATCGGATCTATTCAAGCGGCCAGCAAGAATGTAGACCTGGATACTGATCATTGTCAGCTGCGATAATAATATATGTTCTTGAAATTTGGTCTTACAAGCTAGAGGAGTATTAAGTTTTCGCTTCGCACTGAGCGTCGGTTATGGCGGGTTTCATTGGCAGTAGGCCTAGTATACGGTTTCAGCTCGGCCAGTAGTGGGACGCGCAGGCCGATTACAAAGAACATTCTCCCATCGAAAAACAAAAAAGGCGGCAAAATTTTCTTGCATCCAGAGAATCCAAAGACGGTTCCAGTAAATTATACTTTGAAGAACTGCTATATACAACAATTTCTATCATTGTCGGTGGATCAGTAAGTTGTGGGAGCCGTTTGGAGAACGGTACTCTGCCCTTCCTCAAATTAATACCACCAACAAGATGACGTCATATACGCGCAAACAAATATAATAAAAGTGATTTACACATTTTGAAGTTGAGAGCGAACGAAAAGGAAGATCATAGATATTCCGTTCGGCCCAATCAAGTGCGATCATATGATGGAAAGCCAAAAAGTCACTCTAAAATATTCCACCCAAGGTTTGGCGCACATCGATACGATGCACATAAGGCAGAAATGTGAAATATTTAAGGTGCGTGCGAAAGCGAACGGTTTATATCTCTAGGGAAATTGCCATCGGAGACAGTTTAATTCGTCAACACTTGCGCCGGCACGGCTGTGCCGAGAATACAGCATCTGAGGAAAAATTGAAGAAGAACACACTTACACTAAGTTATGACATATAGTGTAAAAATATTTGTATTGTAGGCTAAAGGCCTGTCCGCAGATGTAAGGAATTAATCTTTGCTGCAGTTTTGCACTACTGGAGTCAGTGAAGTGGCATCTATTAAATTCGGCAACTCGGAACGGGCAAATACTTCCATGATTGATTTTGCCAATATCTGACCCGGACTAGGATCAGGCATAGGGCCTACATCCTGCCCTACCACTTGTTTCCCATTAATTTTCGGACAAAATTCACATTCTTGGAAAAATTTAAAATGGATATCAGAGTGAAGAAAAATCATTTTGTTGCTAATTAACTATCACCACTTCGGGGATATTCGGGTTTTGGCTTCGCCGTCTCCGCCGCCGCCGCGTCCGGGTACCCGCGTTTTGCCGCGTCCGCCGCGTTCTTGTTAGCGCAATACTCTCCAACACTTTGTCGTTTGAGCCGAAACTTGGCCACATGTCCGCTTCGTTGAAATCTCGGATGGGTTTCAAAAGTGGGCGTCGCCACATTAGCGGGGTCCGCTAATTTGCATAAGTTTCACGATTGGAAGATTTACCCGGTAGCGCATAAACTCTCCAACACTTTGTCTGTTCGAGCCGAAACTTGCAACACATGGCCGCCATAGTGGAAATCTCGGCTGGGTTCGAAAGTGGGTGTAGCCGTCAACGCAGGGTGTCAAGCTAATTTGCATAATTTGCGCAATTTCAAACGTTGGGCGGATTTCCACGAAACTGGTAAGGTGGGGACGATAAGCCGGTCAGGAAGAAGTGAAGGTCATAAAGGTAACCAGAGGTTTCACATTACAGCTATATCGGAAGTGTCGGCTTTCACCGAAATTTAGGTGTGGACGATGTTTGGTGCGCCGAGAGAAGAGTGGAGAGGACATTTCGGGGGGTATCAGAGGTCAAAGTAATTGCTAATTTGCCTAATTTGCGCAATTTTCGGTTTTTAGTTCGGTTTTTTGCCGGTGACTGTACTGCTGAGCAAGGGCTTCGCCCCCACTACTACAGTCTACCCAGGGGTTGTTTGGGGAACCTGCGAGGAACTGAGCAAACCGGCACCTGGACAGAATTTACTCTCCGGGATGTCAGAGTGCGTACCGTGTTCCAATGACCAGGGAAATGACATGTAAAGCTCTTGAGACTACATTCGCGGGAAGATTGCACCATATAAAAGTTAGTCATTATCATTATCATTCAATAATGCCATCCACTGGCAACTCCATAACCATCTTTCACCAACTGATCGCGAGGTGGTGATATACACGTTGGCGGTTTACACCGCCCAGCATTTTTCAGTTTCTGATGCCGGATTTGGAGCGGACGTACCATTTTTTCTATTTCCCTGAAGTTTTCAGACAAAATGAATAATTATTCAAAAGTCTAACATGGCTTAGGTCTGCTATTTGAAGTGAGAATAAAATACTGCAGGTCTGCGCTTGTGGATTGTAAGGGAGATGTCACGATCAAAACCTCTGGGCGGCTGAATGGCCCACTTGCCTGACTTGCCTCCCGGCGAGAGGCAGCTTCAAAACAGGATGATGGCATGGCGTCAAATCAAAGCAACTTCACAAAATAGATGTGTATCGGTTTAGATAAACAGTGAAAAATATGTGTTTGCCATGCATGTTTTCAAATTCAAATCCCATCTTTCAAAAATAAGTGGCCCGAAAAAAAAAAAATTTGCAAACATCGGGCATGTCTTATTCTGTGGCTCTTAGAGAAGAAAATTTAATTTTATACGCAATGGAAGTGAGGTTCGAATTCGAGCAAAATGTCACCACCCTCCTTCTCAGAAACGTCCCAGCATCATGAGTCAAAGTGGTATATGAACTTGCGCTACAAGTCTCAGTACCTGCTGTATTAACTCTTTTAATTCCTGAGCAGAACTACTACATAATGTAATGAAAAAAATGGCTGGCGATGGCAAGTTGCGGTAAATTATCAGGGAAGCAACCTATGAAAATACCTTGCAGAATCAATTGGCGTAACATGATAAGGTAGGTAATAATGAATGGTCTGCAGCACGCGGTGTGGGCATTCTTCAGTAGTGATCTCCCTAAAAGGATCAAAGTGTTAGTCTCCCTATTAACCGAGCATTGTTAAATTTAGCTTCCCACTTTTTTCTCTTTGAAATATTCCGTCACGAAGGTGAGGGGGGGGGGGGGGGGTTGGCAGGGTAAGTGCAATCCATAGCAATCGGAACTATTACCTCTGCGTGAATTATTTCGTACACAAACCATCTCCGCCCTTTTCTGTGCCTTTTCCTACTTCCATGCATCCGTGATGTAGGTATACAGACCCGCATAGAACATATAGATCCAATGATTATATGCCTACATGGGCCTTTCAGCCCTATTGCAACAATGCTTGTCAGATGCGATTATTATGTGACAGCAAATGAGAGCACGGGTGTTAGTTTGTCCTCACTAAGGCCTACTCACAGAGCATGCAGTATGAAACACATGGTTGGACACTTGCACTGAACAACTAGCAGACTAGTGTAGATGATTATGGTTTATTTGACACAGTGGCCCAATGAGCAGGCTACTCTCCCAAGGGCATGGTTTAGCCTAATTGGTAATTGGAGGCAGACAGCTATTCGGCTCATAAAACTGTCAAGCAGGTGAATCAGCGGAGAAGGGCTGGACTGGCTTTTTTTACTACACTTTTTCCATCTCATGTTATTTGTACAAAATGAGTCAATGTTTTGTTTAAGGATGACGCATAAAATCAAGTGGTGATTACATGATAACGCGGGCATTAGGATTTTCAAGTTACCAGCGTTTCCTGAATGCTGTAATTCATTTAAAAAAAAAATTGCAACCGGCATGCGATTTCTGGTTCCTCTCAGGTGAGCAATAGCCAGATGGCATGAGTTTCTTGGGATCTCCAACTCATGTAGCCATATGTTACGTGTTGTTCGAGCAAATTTGTGAGTGACTGTGAAAAGTAACAGGTGTGGTGAGGGGTCGGTGTGTTTTTCGTATTTTTATTTTCTACATGATACAGCGTGGTCGCCTAATTGATTGAGGCGTCGAGCTGTTAACTCAAAGGTCATGGGTTCGAGTCCACGTTAATTATGCTGATTCAGATAGGTGCTGATTGGGAGTTTACCAGTCGGGAGGGCACCTCACCTAGGGGGTGTAGATAACTCTCCTTATGTTTTGAAACCCCAAAGAGTTACCATATGGTATCGAAATGAAACAATTTGTGTTAATAGTCACATAACATGAACTTTTACTCAATCGACACAAAACTGAGATAACATAATTTTTGGCATATCGAATTCATTTTCATTATAAAAATAATATATATTATGCCGTGACGTGATTACAGGAAACATCATAAATGTACTTGTCGTATACACTTTCAGAACATAAGTGTAACCTTATCCCCTATTAAGAGAACCCCATTTTCTGATACCTCAGGGGCCATTTGTCTCTGATATAAACTAAAATACTTTTCTAACGGAAACCTCATCTATCGATTTCGCCTTTTTCACGAATAAGAGCACATCTCTCCTTCGAATACGAAATTTGGCTGAACAAAGAATCAACCAAACTCGCGTCCAAACGGACGTAGCTACCCCAGGACATGGAATCCCAACGACCCATGAAAAACGTTAATTATTCTTTAATGAAACGCGATTGAGGCTTTCACCAACTAACGGATACTGTATTATAAAACGAACAGCCCCAACAAATGCTCAATTCTAATCGATGAAAAAGACACTTACAGTGTCCTGTGCCAACCTTAAAAATCTTGGCATTGGCTGTTAGACCCCGTGTGAACTAGTCTCTAGGCCGAAGATTTCAGAACATCACATAGGAAGTGAATGCGTTATTCCCCAGAAAGAAGCCAAGTCAAGAGGGAGATGAAGTACAACAATATCCCTCTCACTCTGACAAACCACAACAAAATTATTGTTCTTGGAATGTAAAACTGAAATGGCATATGCAAAACGAATAGGACGAACTGACGAAAGATTGAAAATTTCGATCATGTATCTAGGATTTATGGTTTTCGCAACCTCCCGACACGTCGCGTCAGATACCACCGTAACAGGGAATAGACATGTGTAGGAGGGTAACCCGCCCACGTGTATACCCCAGCTTTTGAGCAATCATAGAGAAGAAGTATCTAACACCCCCATTAAGACCCCCATTTTGGTCAGAAACCAAGATAAACTGCACGAACCAAGTTTTGTTATAATCCATGGAGGATAATAGGCCCATGAGTTATGCAAATTTGACCACGATGGCTTTGGTGAAATGACTTTTAACCATGTAGCACTAGCCCCCATCCCACCAGTTCTTTCGTTTCAAATATCTGAAGAAGTTTGGAAATTCGCGAAAATTTTTGCAAATTTGACATCCGATGACCTTGAAATAAGGACTTCCACATTTTGGGGGGGATGAATTTAGTCCATACCAACCAAGTTTCGGTCAAATCTGACAAGTTTGGAAAAAATCGGCAAAATACTCGACAAATTTGACCTCCGATGACTTGAAATGACCTCCACATTTTTCGGGATCAAATATAGTACCTACCACCAAGTTTCGTTAGAATACGACTAAAACTGGAAAATTCGCGTAAATATGCAGAATTAGCGGTCCCAAGCATGCAGCGGTGCCACTTTTCGAAACTCACCGAGAGTTCCACTCGGGCGGAATGGTACCAAGGTAGATCAATCGGATAAAGCGGTAAAGAGTTATTGGCTAACGCCTACAAGTTTCTGGCGGGGCGGAGCCTGGACGGCAGGGCGGCGGCGGCTACAACCCAAAACGATAATGAGTCCCCGGACACTCAAAGTGTCGCGGGGATATAATGATCGAGTTGAACTGGTCCACGAGTGTATACAGACGGTTCAGAATCTCTTCAACTGCCTCGTCGCCGCAGATGTGCTGCAGGTTGAAGTGTAGCCTCCCGCCCCCGATGCCCACCTGTACTGCTCTCTTAGCACTTGAGGATCACAACATTCTCCTCTTCTTCGTGACCAGGTCCATGATGCGGAGGTACATTGCCAGTGGCCGAGTGGTTGGCACAGTTGGTAGAGCGGCGGCATTCCACCGGTTTAGGACCGGGGTTCAATCCCGGTCGGGTCCTACCAAAGACTTTGAAAAATGTTACTGTGCGAATGCACGGGGGATTGGGAAAAGGAGGGGTTAGACCAATGCAATTGTCGTCCGCGTGTGATCACCCCAAATTGAGGCGGTTACCTCAAAAGCTCAGGCAAATTGCCTTATTAGTGACCTGGTGTGAGGATCGGCCCCAGCTTGCAAGGTGCAGTATCCAGTCGATCCTTGTGGGCCCTTGTATCAGGTTCCAATTCTCTGCTCGGCAAGTAACCATATAAAAAAAAAAAAATCCTATTCAGGCGTGATCGACGACCTTGTTTTACTTCTACAACATCGGTCTTCGAATGCCATCGAAAACCACATTAACATACATTACACTATATGAGAGAGTTTGCTTTGCGTGTTGCTCTCGGACATTTACGAGCTTCCCACGGAGGGTGTTCGTGAGTTCGAGCGATACTGTACCCCAGATGAGGTGAGATGGATGTTGATAGCTCCGAAACCCCGGGTAGGAAAGGTGGAAATTGGACCAAAAAAAAAACGGGCTTTAAACTTTGGTTCTATGTCGACTTTCGTTGACCTGAGTTTGGTGTTGATATCCGAACCCTCGTAGTGTTTTGCTGGTACGAACGACAGTGCTGTTTTCCTTGAGGAGACCCGATAATTACCAGAGACCAGGAAAACGGCACAATTCCCAGTTTGCCGTATGGCAGAGTAGCAACAACACCTGACATTGACAAACAAATTTTCATTTCAAGAAGATGAATCACGGATCGATGTTTATCCTTTCAATTCGGGGCCAACCCTCGGTTGACGCGTAGCGCACAAGACAATATTTCGTAATCCGACCCCCAGCTGTGGGGAACGGCAATTCCCGCGGCTGTAGGCAGTGCGCAACACCCCTTAAAGGGGCATAAACTTTCGGAATGTTTATTCGAGGTTCTTCTTGAAGAACTGATCGCAAGTATTCATTACAACTCGGGCCACCATCGGTTGATGCGTAGTTCAATAGTTTTTTGGGCTTAAAGAACCCCCCCCCCCCCCCCTCCCTCCGAAGGCAGGAAACGATACTTATCGGGCCGTGTGGCAGTAACCACCATCCCTAAAACTTACAATTAATTTCCGAAACTTTAATTCCACCAGAAACGTTCGTGAAGGACCTGATCGATGTTTACGGACTTAAACAATTTGACGCCAGCATCGGTCAGCGCGTAGCGTATAAGATTTTTATTGTCTTAAAAAACCCCTCGATTGCAGGGACGGCAATTCCCGGGTCATACGGCCATTAAACCACATCACCGAAATTGACAATAAATTTCAAAAAGCTGATCGAATGTTTATTTTCCTTAGCATTTTCCTCACTGTGGCCTTCATTCCTAACTACTCTATTTTAGATGTCCTCCCCATCCCATCCTCTGCACTCCCAATTGCCCAGTGGGTTAAAGGTGGCTCCCGTCTTGGAAATTTACTTGTTTGCATTTTTTCCGCATTTCGTTTTAAAAAAAATCGAGCCGTCAGCAGAATATTTACATTTTTTACGTTCAAATTTCTTGTCCAAATTTGTCATGTCTAAGAATGTTTTGCCGCGCATTCGCGCCTATAGTGGCATCGTCAATTCATGTTAGACCTCCATACTGTTGGGCACAATTCCCCCTGCCCGTTTGTTCTTCGTGCATAAAGCTTTCATTTTTTTTTTATCAAGAAGCAGCCCGTCGGCCCCCTGCTGGCAAAGCGAGTCTGTTATGACAATAAGCAGCCGAGTAAGACTCAAACGCTAGTCATTGGTTTATGTGTAGTGTCCTGGAATGTGGAAATGGCAGTTGGAATTCAAGCATTCACGGGGGGGGGGGGGGGGGGGGGGGCAGAATCGTGTCCCCAGGCAAAGAATTCTCCTTGTGACCATCCTATTTCACACACACTTTAACTACAGAGTAGGGCCAAGAGCATTAGCCTCAAAATTACCCGAAAGATGGACATGTCTGGTTACAAGCTGATTTTGACATAGTTCCAGAAAAAAGGTGTAGATAACATACTACACTCCCCGGAACTCCCATTTGTGAAACTTTGTAATCAAGATGGCTCCCAAAAAAAATGGCGCCATTTTTCACTGTTTGGCACAACTTTGTCCACATATAATCCACAGGAAAAGACAAAAAGGTGTCTATTTTAGATGTTTTAAAGGCACGAGGATTCACTTAACAGTTATTGTGGTGATCAATGCTTCTTTCAATTCATAAACCAGATGGGCGTCCAAATATTGATTAAAAATGGCCGCCATTTTTCCCATTTCTTCTGCCATAAATATGCCTCCAGATTAGAATGAAAAGGAAAATGGGTTGTGAAGTCCCATGTTTTTCATGTACAGCAGATCAAGTGAAATAGGTACGTAGTATCTGAGCTTGCAAGCTGCCTGGACCAAGATGGCGCCGAAAATCACCCCCCTCTCTCTTTTGCTTGATCTCATTCGCCAGTAACATCTTATCTCAGATCCAAACAAAATCCGTTAAAAAGAGATTTTTTTCCGCTAAACTCCTTAAACTATCATCTATTCAGAATCAATTGGACACCAGGATAATTCTCCTTTTGGAGTTTAAAAGAAAAAGAAGGTACAGATTTGACACCAAAAAATTTTATATACAGTTACCATCAGGTACTATTTTTCGTGCAATTTGACATTACAACAACACTAGTAATGATCAATGAGGAAATCATGCCCCGCGATATTCCATGGATAATTCCGCTGACAGATAATCTAACCCTCCTCATTCCTGAAACAGTGTGGTAATGCGGAGGATAATCTATATCACATGAACTGATACAGCGATTCCTGCACGAGACAAAATACAGAATAGCAGTTCCACTATTCCTTTGAAATGTTCCCACCTATCGACAGACTGATTTCATAGCATAGCATTGCCTAAGCGTGTCTTAATAATTAAAAACTAGGGCCTATTTTGTACCATCCAATTTGAACAGAAACCGCAGGCAATCATCCGGGGGGGGGGGGGCGCCCACATTCCTGGGGAATGGAATTTCTCTCACTTCCTGGAGAAGAGGGGAAGTAACCCCCCCACATTCTCTGAGAAGATTCTCCCATTGACTGGCAGACTCTCAAACATAAACAAAATCTGGCACCCCTCCCGACTGCTCGTGGATTGACACCATGGACATATATCGAAAATATTGTCATATCCAGTATCTTCTCATTTTAGTGGGGCCATAGAAGGGTGACTGTTCGGGCCATCATAGGCGAATCAGCGGATCCTGCATATAATGCCCTACCCTATTTTCCCGCTGTTGCATGATTTCATTTGGGGGTCATGTACATCAACGAGGCCGATTCCAGCCTCCATACTCTCCTTGTTAGCCACGGGGAAGAAGCTACCATCGCCGTGGGAAATAAATATCACTCACCCACCCACGCACACTGATGAATCACATGCATGGCCAGAACCTCGCCACATCTGCCTGCCGCTACCAAGCGACTAGTTCTTGGGCTTAGCGTGTACGCCCCGCCCTCTTGCGCTTACCCCCAACCCCCTTGATTGTAATAGTTAGTCCTCTTTTTCAGTCATTTGGAGTAACCCAGTGGTGGTCCAAAAGAGCAGAACCCATGCCACAACTTGAGCTGCGCCAGCCATCGCTACGGGGCGTTCCTGCTGTCGACCCTGACCCTCGGGGTCCCGTCCACACAGGAAACGGTGGGCAGGATCATCCTGCCGGGAGGCGTGCCATATGCCCAGAAAGAAGCCCTGAAGTGTTCCAAGGGCATCCACTCGCGAATCCCCAATTGAACTCGGCAAGTAACCCGAATTTAGGTCAGTAACTCTGACGCTCAATCCAGTCCATACATGTGATGGAGCTAGTGTACTACCCTGTCGCACACCCGTGACAATGGGGTAGAACTCATGGACTACAACAGCACACCACTTACAACCCTTTCATTCCAGAATACTTAGTGCAGAAGGATAGCATTGTGAACAAGACGGAAAATCGTCATAGGTCACAAAAAACCTCTACCAGTTTTCCGCGCTTAACCGAATGCCTTACGAGTTTCTTCAGTAGTAGGAACGTATAATCTACAAGCAGTTTCGACCCACTGTGGGTTGCACTCCGTCCTTCTACATTTCCAAGCTTTGCGCCTCAGCTTCGTACAATCCTCAAAATACCCCCGCAAATATTTGTCTGATGGTAAATACTCCACATGTAGGTGCGTCTATTGCTGACTATGTGATGAGTGCAACTGGTTCTGCAAGGGAGGCACCACATGCCTACAACACTGCCATAGAAAAATATGAGATTATGAGTTCTCGTGAATATGCCACATTGATTTCCATTTTGATTTGTCTATCTTCAGGGTTAAAATCTGAGCTAGTGCTTAGGCATTTAAGGGTCCTTTTCCATTCTACTTGTAAACTCTAATGGTGTAATTTTATGATGTCTTTTGATGCTACTGAGACCATCATTGTGATTGCTTGCCAGTGTTGCGGCGATGCGAATCTCCTATAACGTTTGTTATTGAACATGTACTTCTGAAACTTGCTCTTTTATTTAGTTCTATGAATTTAAAACTATCCCTAAACTAAATATTATTTTCATGTATAGTCGTAGTGATAAAGATGGTTGTTCGTGGTGTCCTTTTTCTGCTTTTTGGCCCTTGGGCAATCTTCTGCAGTAGCCTTTGGGCATTGTCCTTTCATCGGTAAGTATAGGTAGCAAACAAAAAATATGGTTTCTGTTCACCATAAAAACAAAAAAACTGTTTCATCGCCTTCTATAGTCAATACTATATTCAATTCGATATTATATGAGTATGGGGTCAATTATGGGCAAAATGTGTGCATTGTCTTTTCATCTACATTGTGGAGAGACCAACATGTGAAATGCTATGGGCAATATTTTTTTACAAATACTGGACTCAAGGTACAACTGGGCAGTGGCAAGATAAATTTCAAAACAATATTTCTTGAGAATGCAATTCTTGAATACCGGCAAAATACTTGGCCTAGCTAGATATTAGGGGTGCTTTCTCACTTCAGTTACAGACAATTGAATTGTCTCGTATGATCTGCAGACAAAACTCACCTGGGTCTGTAGTAGTCGGGGTTACGAGACGTAGACCAAGTTGTGAGTGCACATCCGATGGGTGCAGCAATATGAACTTGGCGGGATCTAGAGAAAGTGGGTACTGGGACTGGCACTTTCAATGTGCAATAAGTGCAGCGGCCATTTATGTTATAACACAATTCCCGATAAAACCCGGTGAAGATGAGAAAGAGATGCACCATTAGCCTTGAGGGCGAATTAGAACTGATTTTGTCAGCACAACAAACATGCTGAACCTCCTAAGTACATTGCACACATTCAGGTATCTTTGCTATTTAATTGGAATTTTTTGGGCATCGGCATATGTTAATGCTCTATAGACACATTGATATTACTCACATAGTAATTAAAAATATTTCATATAATTCCTCATACTCAGAACATATATTTAGACAGCTGTTCTACTTCCAATGCAAAACTGTCAAGATGAAATATGACATATATTGAAAATGGCGGCCATTTTTAATCAGTTTCTGGGCGCCAGCTTGTTTAGTCATATAGAAGCCTCGGATTCTGAAATACTGTTTAATTGTTCTCGAGCCTCAAAAACATATAATAGCCACCTATTCGTTCCTTGTGATAACTTGGAGACAAAGTTGTGTCAAACAGTGAAAATGGCGGCCATTTTGGGACGTCCATCTTGGTTTGAAAGTTTCCACATCTGGGACTTTCGGGAGTTTTAGTATGTTAATCCACAGCATTATTCTGAACCTATGTTGGAAAAATCATGCTGTTAGCCAGACATGCCATCTTTTATGCTAATGCTCTTGGCCTATTTGCTGAGGGCATACATAGATCTTTTTTTTGAGGGGGTGGGGGTGTTTTTTTTTTTTTGGGGGGGTGAATGTATCAGCAGTGCATGCACACTCATAGGTCATGCCAACTTTGAAGATCATTGTGTTGTTATTGGCAACGATGTCCGCAGTGGTAGCAGCGGAAGATTAGAGAGTAGTTTACATATAAAAGAATTAGGCCGGACCTGAATTGTAATATTGTTGGCCACCCTCTTGAGCTTTTGTAATGCTATTCATCTCTATGTAGTATTATATAACTACTCCTATCTATGCTGTGTTGTCTCCAGTGGTTGCTTAAGGCAACAATTGTTAACTGGAATAGCTGGCATTGTATTGCTAGTTTTACTCATGTAAACCTGTATGTGTATGTACATCACATTTTGCCTGAAGATGGGTCTTGGTGACCACGAAAATTAGCAGTATGACATCGTTTGCTGCAATATTCGCTTGTTTTCCTTTTTATACTATCTGTGTGGACATCATGTATTCGTATATATATCTATATAGTATATATATAATTATACTAATATATATATATATATATATATATCTATACCCCCCGACTATATCTATATATATATATATATATATATATATATATATATATATAGATATTATATATATAATATATATATATATATATATATATATATATATATATTATATATATTCGATATTATTTACCCAACAACAAGAAATTTGGGGGACAGTCCCCCTCCGGGATCTCCGCCCATGCATCCTCTTTCGTGATGTTTGAAAGTGGCGGTCTACCGTCGCACAGGTGTTTTGTGTGTCCTTGTTTTTGGGTGGTCATCCTTGGATCCGGGGTACTGATATTTTTCAAAGAGAGTACGCTTTGGAAAAATAATTTAGGTGTGCAAAAGGAATTGACGCTATAGATGTGCCGTTCAAGATTTCGCTACGGGCGCAAGTTAAAAGATGGAGCAGCTGGCCTATTAAAATTTAGGTGGTGTTTATTGATTTATATCAAATAGATATCACAGAACACCCTGGACTCCCAGACTTAGTACAGGAGTGTAGATGTTCGCCAAAATGAAAAGTGCAGAGGCAGTTGGTGGTGTGTTGATGGGAGTAAGTGATTCCAGCGCACATGACTGGGACCACACTAATGGTTTGATTAGGAAAATCAAGGAATTGGTGTTTAGCAGCCTGGAAATTTCCGTAAATCTATTGTCTGCTGATACGCTCGGCGCCAACTATAGTGGCTTTCAGCTCGAGAAGCAAGAGATTTGCACCAAGGTGCTAACCGCGGCCTTTCTCTTTGATATTTTAAAATATTCCACCCCCCCCTTACCCCCAGAACTATAGAAGTCACGAAAGATTTCCTTTTACTACAGTAATTAACTCAGTGGTTCTGCCTTGGATTTGTTTCAGGTGTTGGTAGTGCGTAGTATTGCGCAATCCCCTGATGACGGAGGCAGAAACACCCTCACTTAACCTTAGTGTGAGTAGTTCGTACTCGTCTATCGGAACATGGCCATGCCCAGTGAACAGTGGCGTCGCCAAACTGTTATACTGGGGGACAGGGGGACACAGAAAATTTTTTAGTTGCGCAATCCCCCAGACGACCGGAAAATGACCTCTCCAGGGCGTTTCGGCTGCATATACCAAGCTTCAAAACTGGCCATTTTGTTGATCACAATTTCGTAATCAGGGAAATCGAAGATGGCCAGAATGTTCAACCATTGGGCTCCCATCTCACGTTCACCAGTCGCGCGCATTTCTCTGGGTTTTCCGGCAAATTTGCAAAACAAGGATCTCACCAAAAAAATGGGGCATTTTAGCAGCTTTAGCTCCACTGTCCCAACTATACGACGTCATGCCCGAGAGAGAACTACCGAGTAGCAGTAACCGGGAAAAAAACATGTGTTGAAAATCCACAGCGTCATGTAGACTGTAGCAAGGCTACAGCTACTGGATTTCCAAATAGGCGTGGTCGAGAGAGCCGCGAACGAACGGACTGATGAGGCTTAAGGGTTTTAAAGGTGCTTTAATACTCTCTAAATCCCTGGAGTTAAATTAGGGACAACTCTGAAATTCAGAGTGAATATCGTCTCTTTTTCGCGTGATAATTCTCTGAGAAAGAGTCGATATTCACTCTGAATTTCAGAATTGTCCCTAATTTTCACTCCAAGGGATTTAGAGCGTAGGACGCGAGCCGAATGTGCGACTGTGCGAATAGGCGGCACAGACTGATTTTTCGCTCCTGTGAATATTTCTAGCCTTCTTGTGACCCACCCCCCAGGATGAAATAACCAAAACTATGAACAACTTCAGCGGAAAATGTCATGTCGGTCAGTATAGCCCAATGTCACTCATGCATGTCACATAAAACTCTTAAAGAGTGAATTTCACTCCAACGAAGTACACTCAGCACACCCTGAATGTAGAGTGTCATTCCACTCTAAAGAGTGAAAGTACTACACTCATAATGGGCACAGATTCCGCTCCAAGGAGTGAAGCGCTCTGACAAGAGGATGAGATCCGTACCCGTGCTCTCTATGGAAACGTGTAGTGGTCATCAGTCACCACACTTCGAATTCCACTCTAGATGAGTGAAGATGCTCCATAATGGGCGAAGATTCCCTACAATGGAGTCGAAATGGAGTAATGATCACGACCGCACACTTAATGGGAGTGAACATTCACCCCTTTGTTTTAGAGTGGGTCGCCAGTTTCTTTGGGAATTCTATAAGGGGAACATACAGGCCATAGCCATTAGGCTGTTGCCGTCAATTGGGTGAAACTGCGTCTCTCTGTTTCTTCTCATTAAGGAGGTATATCCTGTGGCAAAGTAATGATATCTTGTCTAAAAATTGTTGTTGCTTTACGAGCGCATTTTTGTCCGTTTTCGCCGCTACGCCTAAATTAAATAGCCGATCATCTGTCTATGTTCCCCGCGAATTTATTTCGCGATTGCGTGCCCAGTAAATACCCGCGAAACACGCGACACGAATTTCCTTCTGGGAAATCGCTGTCGTTTTCGCCTATTCGCCTATTCGCGCATTCGCGTGCCTAGTAAAGCAGCTCAAGATTAAGTTAGGGATGTATTATTACAACAAAGAGGTGGTTGAACAGTAATTTTCAAGGTCAATGAGAAAGTTGTTGTTTAATTTCATCTCATAGATATGTATAAGCCTAAAATAGCTAGGGGGCCAATAAGGCTGAAATTTTTTTCCCCCAAAAAAAAAGAGTGTGCGGACGATGACGGGAGGAGAGCAACGCGGACGAATCCGCCATAGTCCACCGTGGAACTGCGACGAAGCACGAATATTCGTTTTTTCTTTCACTTTCATAGGTATTCGAGGCGAATTTGGCACAATACTGCCTTTCCTTTCTTTTTGCTTTGTTTTGCCAGATCTATATCTATCTGGCAGTAGAATTCTGACTCTAAAGGTTGTTTTTCGAACTTGAAAATCACAAATCTCATGAGGGGGGGGGGGGGCACGGGAGGGGGTCAAGGTGTTCGAGGGGGAGGGGCACGGGCAAAAGGGAGGGGTCCAACTTGCGCTCTAGCGAGAAAAGAAACCTCACCCCACCCCACGACGTCTATACCATTTGGCATTCACTTTATTTTCAAAATTTTCCCCTCAAAAATGATACGTGCCAGAGTGACCGATCGAAGATATCCGAACATCACCACCCTCTGTCAGAGGCCTCCGACGGGGTACATGCATGCGCGGCTATCATGGGGGCGTCACCTTCAATAATTGGATTGAGAGGGACGCTAGTGCATTTCGTCCTCCTATTTTGACCCAGCTGCTATTTCGTCATACCGTTATTCGACTATTCGTAGGTTCAAGTGACTGTTTGATGGAATATATGATATGAGTCATCCAGTGTTGAATCCTCGTAAAACTGCGCACTTCGCATACGATGTCTTCACTTCGTCTCATTGTTGTCCATCGCCCCATATTCATAGGACCAGGGTGCAAATATATGAAGTTCAAGTGTATAAGCATCCTCCAATGGCTATAAACTTCATCCACCTGTCCACACCACAGAGGCTACAGTTAGCTCTTCTAATTCTTCTATCGGGAAAAGGGCAATAACATTGGTTACGACCGCGCCGCAGCATCCTCCATGGGGCGGATGCAGGATTTTTGAAAGGGGGATCCAAAACCAGTGGCGTAAAGCCAGTGAATTTAGTGGATGGGAGGGGGGGGGGGGGCTGGTGATTATTGTGGGTGGAGTTTGATGGTAGGCTGTGGGAGGGTCCTAAAGCATCCAGGTGGCCTTAGATGCCACATTGGGTGCAATATGCACACTTTCACACTCATTCTATTGTGGAATAGAATTTTCACCTTACTAAAAGATGCGAGTTGGTGCTAGGTCAGGTAGTTCCTTCTGTGCGTTGATTCGAATATCCCACCTCCTCCAAATTCACGTTTACAAGTTGGTGGCTAATTAAAGTCCACGGCACATGTAAAACACGAGCTTGTGGAGGTCCTTGCGTACTGGATTTTACCACACTTATAACATACTACGTACATACTTCTCCCTGAGTCACGTCGCAGGGGGCAATAGTGACTATTACCTACTCCCATTCGCGCATAGTACGGAAACTCACAGAATGTTGATGAAATAGGTCGGACAAATACGGATTTGAAATAGCTTTCCATCATTCAAATCAGCCTCAGACAGTTTAGTGTTGAATACTTTTTGCATGTTTCTCTCAACTATACTGTAAGCTTGAGGTGAATGAAGATACCGTAGGCTTATATAGCAAATGATGGCATGGCGTGTATACTCGCATATTTGCTCGTGGGACTCCGCCAGGTATGAGGTGGAACAAATAAGTTAAAGAGAGGCCGGCAATGCGTGCAAATTTTTGAAGGTTCCACCACCACCACGGAAGATATCCTATATGCGACAGATAACGGTTTACAATACAATTTATTTCATGATAGTGTAACACCTCACCCCACCCTTACAAAGTAAGGTCTTGAAACGCTATTACACAATGTTATTTTGGGGATACATTCAATAGGGGAAAGCCTGCCCGTCCTACTTGTGGTGCCGACGCTGCATATAGTACAAGTGAACACAAATAACAATGCCACAGAGCTGACATCACATCGCGGGGAAAGTGTTGTGCGGGGGTGGGGGGTCCGACTCCCCCAGAAGCCACCTGGTTCCACATAATTGGTAGAATGCATTAGAGTTTCGAAAAGCCCCTAACCAAAAAGGGGGGGGGGGGGTCGTTACCCCCTCCCCCTATATAAGGCCTTTTGTTCATAAGGCCCGTATTCATAACGTGCAAATTTTCGGAAGGGTCGTTATTCATAATTACCAAAAAAGTCCGATAATCCTAATAAGAAAGGGGTTTTTTGTTATAGATCCGATATTCATAATGCCAAAAAAGGCCCGTTTTTATAATTATCCAAAGGGTGTTGTTGTATAACGAGCACAAGGGTCGATATTCATAATAGTAAAAAAGGTCGATATTCATAATGCTAAAAGGCCCGTAATTCATAAAAGCGAGGGGGGCCGTTAGTCATAATAGCAAAGAGGTCCGTTATTCATAATCCGCACAGAAGGCCCGTTTCATAATAGTGAAAAGAATCCGTTATTCATAATAGTCAAAAAGGTCCGTTATTCATAATCGCGAGAATGGTCCGTTATTATATCCCCCGACACTGTAAGTGGTTCGGGGGAATATGGTTTATGGGGTGTAGCCGTCGTCTCCACCGCCGCCGCCGCCGCCGCCGCCTCCGGAAACTTTAGGCGTTAGGGCAATAACTCTTTAACGCTTTATCGATCGATCTGAAACTTGGTACACATGTCTGTCTGCAAAATCTCGGATGAGTTCGAGAGTGGGCGTCACTGCATGTTTGCTGCCCTCTATTTTGCAGGTTTTGAACGAAAAAAAACAGAGTTCCGTCCGGATTATTACTGAAACTTGGTGGGTGGGGACAAAAAAAATGATCCCGAAAAACAAGACGGTGATTTCAAGGTCCCGGAAGGTCCAAATTTGTCGGTTTTTTTTTTTTTTTTTTTTGCGAAAAGACAGAGTTCGTCTGTTACATGAAACTTGATGAGGGGGGACAAAAGGGGTCCCGAAAACCATGACGGTAATTTCAAGGTCACCAGAGGTCAAAATTTGCGTTTTATTTCGAGATTGTTTAACTTTGTGAGATTCGAACGAAACTTGGAGAATGTGAACTACAGATGGTTTTGAAACAGGTAGGGGCATTTCAAAGTCACCAGAGGTCAAATGGACATAAACTTCAATGTGCTTTCTTCAACGAGATCAAATAAGGCCATTCGGCGGGATATACACGTCGTCGCTTTACCCGCCTGCACATGTCTGGTTCATAATGTGTTTCTTTTCCATGATATACTTGCCAAGAAGATGATTCTACCTATGCGCGAGTCCCGGCAAGGATGCTACCCTAAAATTTGCACCTTTTTGTCAGCTCCGATCCCTGGCAGATCCACGACTGGTAATTGTTTTCCTATATGAATAACGGACCCTTTTTCCTATTATGAATAACGGACCCTTTTTCCTATTATGAATAACGGACCTTTTTTCCTATTATGAATAACGGACCTTTTTTCCTATTATGAATAACGGACCCTTTTTCCTATTATGAATAACGGACCTTTTTTCCTATTATGAATAACGGACCTTTTTTCCTATTATGAATAACGGACCTTTTTTCCTATTATGAATAACGGACCTTTTTTCCTATTATGACTATCGGACCTTATGAACAAAGAACCTTTTGGGGGGGGGGGGTGCGCCATTTGAATTTAACGGCTTATGAACAAACTGAAGGCCTTATGAATAAAAGGCCTTATGACAAACGGACCTTATGAATAAAAACCTATATGAACATTGGGCGGTCCCATATCCGCACTGTCGCTAGAGCGTCCTCTTGCAGTCTTGCAGCGTGACCGAAAAATGACCAAGGGATTTGGTTGGTGTTGGAACATCACCCAATTCCTACTTGAGAGTTAAGATTCGCACGTTCTATAATCTACGATGTGACCGGTCCATGAACTCTATATATGTGATCCATTTTAGTGGGTGCCACCATGAAACTATTGGCGTTACCAACTAGAGTTTAAAAAAAAGAAGTTTGAGAAATCACTGATTTATTATGACTATGTAGGGAAAATGTCGCAAGCATCTAAAATGCTTGGCATTCCATTGTATTATGGGTCAGTGGATTACCCTGATGGAAAAGTTGCAAATATGTTACATGACGAAAAATCGAAAATACCAAAGGGCACCCCTGTGTCTCATCAACGGATTCCGATGTGGGATTACGAAGTGAACGAAAGCTGCATTCGACTTTCGAGACTGCATTCGACTTCATGTCTCGGTGACGCACAATAGTGGGTAGAGTTCCTGTGATATTCATAGGTTCACCGATGGATTTTAGTATATTTCAGCATTAAGAGAAACGATTACTATGGCCTTAGACCTATTCTTATTTACACCTGCAGGTAGGCGCGGTGCCTGGCACTGAAGGAATGTTAGGTCTAAACCTTAGTATGCAGTAGCAGACCTCCGTAACATGTTCCTTTCCCTTACTTCCGCAGAAGGTACTCGGACAGTCGGAGGTGTACTGTAAGCGTAGCATACTACAGTTCTGTTGATGAACTACGTAGTTTCATGATGCTGTGCTACATGTTTTCAAAACTGTGTGGAACCCCCGTTTGAACCATTTCTATATTGGCTAGCCCTAATTTTTATACTTGCCAAGCACAGAGGATCGAGCCTATTTAGGGCCCAGCAGGATCTTGATACTGCATCTTACCATCAGCTGCAAATTCTCCACCAGGTACAAGCAACAAGGCAATGCCCCAGTACCTTACTGTGGGGGTGGGGCACAGGCACTAGTAACGTTTTGGCTAGGCTTCCACTTGTACTATACAAAAAGGTGTGCGTACAAATCCTAACGACCGGTTGAACCCAACGACTTTCAATTGCGGAAGATCGAGAGATCGACGGCGGCTAACAGGCGGGGGGCTTATAAGACAAATTAAACGTTTCACGTGAACCATGAAAGATTCTTTTTTTTTTTTCGTATCGATGATCCTGACTGGAAAACTCGCGAAATCGGGAGAAGTTTCTGGACCAACAGGTTGAAATCTGCATTTGACGAGCTGTGCGGCCATTTGGATATCGGGTTGCCGATTATCGCCTTGGACCTTAGTTGTCTGGGAGCAGTACTGGGAGCGGTTAAAACTTACGAGCGCCTGTGGGGTGGGGGTATCACACACAGCCGACAATTGCAAATTACGTAATTCCACCTCGTTTGTGGTTCGTCCCTGCGGCATGATTGCATAATGTATACCCATCTCATGAGATCCCTGAAAACTAATTTCACACAATACATCCCCGTACACATCCTGACATGGGTATACATTATGCAATCATACCATCCCTGCTCCAATCAGGTACCATTTTTAAAGTCTTTGGTATGTCCAGAGCACCGGATTTGAACCCAGGCCGGTCTCCTGGGTGGAGAGCCAACGCTCTACCAATTATGTGAACCACTCCGATATAGGTACCACACTTATGCCATAACCATGCAGATAATGCAGCTCAAGTCCTGTGCAATATTCTGCCATCCTCAATACCCAGGGATGGTGTAACTAGGGGTCAATATGACACAGGCCCCCCCTCCCCCCCCCCCCCCCCATCCTCTGTGAAAACCCTAATTAGGAAACAACAGCAGAACAAAACACCAAAGAAAGAAAGAAAGTGAGGAAAAATTTCAAAGAAAAGAAAAACATGAGGATGTGGAAATGTAGATTATGATGTATAGAGGGTTAATAGTGCGAGGAGGATCGAGCCTGCTCTCCCAGTTCAGAGGGCAAGTGCTTCCCCACGGCTATACGACGGGGCGATGTGCACTTGCTGCGTGTCACCCGTCTGAAAACTTGTCCCTTCCCTCCCTCAAGGGAGAATCATGGGCCATCAAATCCAGTAACATAGCTACACAGGCCAGTGCGGCTGCCCATTGTTTCTGGCGCTCCATGGATGATTGGAACCAACCACAGGGGGCTTGTGCATTCCGCAGAAATCGCTTTACGATGATTCACGAGCAGCACTCAGGGAACGATCAGTGAGCGAACAAAAGGTATTATTTGTCTCATAGTCATGACTCAAATTCAGAGTTGTACGTAGTATCGGGGTTGGGGGTGGGTGAACACTATTAGATTTGGGGCACTAAAATTAATTAGGGTGATTTTAGTGTTTTTTGTTTTATTGTTTAAAGCTTTTCAAGAAGATTAAGGACAAAATATAGGTGCTATGGTCGCTTGGTTTTAACTTGGCCACATAGGTACAGGATACACGATGAATGATTAGACTTTTCAGCATATAACCTTCAAGTCATGAATAATGCAGAATTTTAAAAGTTTGTTGAATTTTACAAAGCTTATGAATGTGTGTGTGCCTCCAGTCTGATTTTTCAACGAAGGTGGTTGTTCCCACTGGGTATAATTTGCATAAGTTTGTGACATCACCTAAAGTTTGTTGGATCCCAGGGAATTTGAGTGGGTTGATGGTTTACCATTAGTCTGGAATTGTCAGCGTAGATTTAGTCAATGGAGGTCATTGCGTGTTCTAATTTGCATTATTCATTGAACTTTGAAGTTTGTTAGATTTCCAGGAATGTATTGAGGGCTGTACAAAGTTGCGTCCGGAGGTATTCAAAATGAGAGAATGGTCATTGGAAGTCAAGTAATGTTTGTCTTATTTTGCATAAATTACAGTAGGCAATTTTATTCTCCTTCCACAAAACTTCAGGTAATTGGTACTTTTAGTAGACCATGCTAACAAAATCATTCCTAATAAATTTGAACTGATTAGTACCATCATACCATATTCATTCCGCTAAGCGCCCATCTCATGTAAGCGCCCACCCAACTACTTTGCAAACTCTTGTAAATAAAAAGTTGATATGCGCGGCCGAAAAGCCTGAAAATATTTTACCATGAGCTTCGGCACCATTGCCAACTCGACATGGACGTCAATCCTTGGGGGGACGTGCCCCCCCCCCCCCATTTTGAGGATGCTCCAATGGCATTTCATTTTTCACACATTAATTTTTTGGCGGCGAGGTTATGTCCCCTCCAACTTGTGAGTATGTCCCCCCAAATTATGAAGATGGAATGACACCTGGCAAATTAGGAAAGGTTTAGGTGGCGGTGGTGGGTGCAATATGTGGCGTGTACAGTATTACCATAGGCCCATCCATATTTTGAGCCTTGGTTTTATGTATAGCGCACTTCCATAGCATATAAATAGTTATGTACGGAATGAACATCGTTTTTGTGAGTTTTTTTATGGGAAGGGCGGATTGGGAGAGGTGGGGGGAAAGATACAATGCATGTGGAATTAGCAAGACATTGTACATAGTGTTAGTCCTGCAAAATACACCAAAACAAATATAAAACAGATGCAAAGTTATACTCTCCTAAGCACCCATACTGAAACTTTGCAAATGTTAGGTTGAAACTACTGTATTCCCACATCTATAGCTCCCAGATTTTGCTTCTGGATTTTTATCATCTGTTCACGTGGCTATTACTCTCTTAAAACTTCCTGCCTAATGTTTGGTTACTATTTTTAGCTCAACCAGCTATGGCTGGTTGAGCTATTGTATAGTGCATGCCTACTATTTATCTGTCTGTCTTTCAACAATTTATCATGTGCTACTCCTCCTGTAGTGTTGGTGATCATGATGAAATTGGTCACAGTGATCACTGAGTGGAGGGTCATCTTGGGTGTTCATGAAGTTGACGTCAAAGGTCTCTAAGGGGTCAATGTCGGCCATTTTGTGTTTTGCAAAAAAACGCAAAATGCTTCACCTACGTTTCAATGATATTCATGAATTGGTCAGTATTATCAGTGCCCAATAATACATACAACAGGAATTTGGGTCCGAAGGTCATCTAGGGGTCATTTTGGACAAAATGGTAATTTTTTGGGTCACAGTGAAATGGCTTTCTTCTCCCATCAATTGAACCGGATAATCATGATAGTTGGTCATTATATCCTTGACGCATAGTAACATACAGTGTTCAGGAATTTGTTGTCAAAAGTCATTTAGGGCAATTTAGCTATTTTGCGAAAAACTGCACAATACTTCTCCTCTTACAGTTCAAATCGGATGTTATGAAATTGGTCAGTATTATTATCATTGATCAACGGTACATTACATGGTTGTTCAGGAATTTGGGTCAAAGGTCATCTAGGGCAGTTTGGACAAAATGGTAATTTTGGGGTCAAACAGTCGAAATGCTTCTTTCCCACAGATTGAACCGGATAATCATGATAGTTGGTCATTATTATCATGACCAATAGTACATACAGGGTGTTCAGAATTTGGGATCAAAGTCAAATTTAGGGGTCAATTTAGGCTATTTTGGAAAAAACTGCACAATGATTCTCCTCGTACAGTTCAAATCGGTGGTTCATGAAATTGGTCAGTATTCTCGGTGATCAATGGTACATACAGGTTTTCAGGAATTTGAGGTCCAAGGTCATCTAGGTCATTTGGTTGAAGAGGCCTCTTGCAAGGATCCGTCATTATTCACCAGGTTTTGCGAGACAATTTTTCTTCTTACATAATCATAACAAAGGTGTGGGACCAAAGAAACAGTCTTTAGACTCTTGTTTTTGTTTAAACTATATATGATTCAAGAGAGTATGTCCAATGCGAAATAAATCAGTTCTGATGCACATTGGAAGACCAATCAAAAAACACACCATTTAGTGTAATAACATACTATCCGTTACCAATTTGGCAGAGTGAGCTACTTACCATTTGGACTCTCGAAAGTTTAGAACACATAGATCGCTTCTTATGGTGTTCCAAAAAATATAACATAAAATCAAGTATTCTGTAACCCAACAGGAGTGAAAAGGCTCAGTATTCATTGCCCTGCCATTATTCCATTGAGTTCTCAACATAATTCAGTTTAGTGTAAATGCTCACATGGTTTTTGCTAGCTATGCTGCGTTGATTATATGATTATAGCCACCATCAGCCAGTCAGTATGTCTGTTTGTCTATGCCTTCTTGGGCTCTAAAATATGTGTGTTCCTGGATGTTACCATGTGGTTATCAAAGTTGGACACAATGTTTATCGCTTCATTGGCGGAGACCGTTAAAAAGTGTCTAGTCTGTAATTGGGGTTTACTGAAACATTATTGAATGAAATCTTTTAATACTGCATTCATCATTTTGTTCTTCGGCATTCCAGATTTGACTCTTCTGAGGGACACTATGGTTACATGTGTGACCTGCTATTATTCAATGGCCAGCAGTATGACATATCGTTCGTCTCCTACTGATAGGGGAGTATGGAGTAGGAAAGACATGCATGTGGTGTGATTTTACAGATGAGGTTCATCACACGCACAATATCAACGATGGTTAGTCTTACTTGCCATCTAGTTCTGCTGATTAGCTCAAACCAGCTATGGAGGTGAGATGTGGTGATTCTGCAGTCATTCTAGTCATTGTCTGTGCGTGTCCGTTGGTCCATTAACCAAACAGAAAATCTGGTTGAAACGTTGTTAGTACAGGCCACAACCAGTCACTCTTTGAATGTGTTGATTGTCGCCTAAACTTGAACAAACTGCTCATTGAATCTTGGGACATCGAGGTGGAGGTCATGGTCAAATATCATTGAAGAGGCACATAAGGCCATCGTGTGAAATGCTTTTAATGGGCCCCCAATTGTAATACGCTTATGTGTGTGATAAAACTTGGACACCAATGTCATTAATCACTGGAACAGCTTTGAAACCCGAGAGGGTCAACGGCATTAAAGGGCACAATCCGTGTTCCTGATAAGCTGCTATGGCGACTTTGCTACAGAGGCTTAATTTTGGCGCAGTTAATTCTGAGCGCAAGTGGGTTAAAAAAAGGGGGATTTCATTTTTTTGTAAATACAGAAAAAGGTAGCAAGGTGAACCCCAAATTTTTTGACTCAAAAAATTCAACAAAATAGAAATGAACCTCGCGATAGCCACATTCCCTGGCCATCTGCAGTGCATATTTAGCTGTATTCACGGCATTGCCACAAAGATTGTTCACTGGCATGCTACATTCGCTGTAGCCTGAAAACTGCGTACCAGTGGTCACGTTGAATAGTGTTCCTTACAATAGTCCCCAATGCACCCCCAGGTTATTGGTAATCAATAAGAAGCTAGAATTCTGACGGACAAAATCAGAGCACTGTTGTGATAGTGGAAGGGCAGATTAAACCAATGACATCATGTGCTGCTCAACCTGTCCACCGAACGGTCGGGGTAGTACACGCACGCTGAACGTCTATGAATGATTTGAAGATCAAATTCCCACGTAAACTTGGATTGCGGGAAAATACAGTGCTTTGGTCTGTCTCAAATTTCAGAAAATGTTTACCGCAAATGAAGCGATTTTCTCAGGGGGATGAAGCATCATTAGTGGATTTTTCGCAAGAGGGAACGCTGTTTCTTATCCATTTACTTCAGTGTAAAGTTTATATGTGAAATGGGAAACCTGTAATGAGGAGAAACTGGGCTATATGCGCCTTCACCTGTCCTGAGGCTGAAGCGGTGAATAGGTTGACAGCAGGGAAGTAAACATCATGATTATAAAAGAACTGCATCAGTTATACCATTTCTCTCAGGCCCAAGGCAATGCAAATGATGTTAAACGTAATTACTCATAGAGAATGGATTGCTCAGAAGAAAGAAAAGAAGAGGGCGGGTAGGTAAAGGGGGGGGGTATAATTTTGTAAAATCAGTGAAAATTACTTTCCCAAAGTAAATTATTTCTTTAATGTTAGGGCTCTACCATAAATAATTTGACACAAAATAATTCAACAGTTATGTCTAGCATCAACAAATATTCTCTTCAGTTTATATCACTTCTCCAGAATAATTAAAATAACTAGTAAAATACATATGTTGTTGCAGTAACTTTTACAATGTTTAAGAATGGTGAAACTAAACAAACAAACAGTATATGACGCTCCGCGATTCAGGCCCCTTCGGGGAACCGTTTGTTTCGGTCAACAGATATTACATCTCCCAGGCCGTCTTTACTGGCTTTCCCTTGTTGAGGTGCCTCCAGCAGTAGGGAATAAAATGGTCAAATTACGGTACTTTTCTCAGTACCAGTATTTTTTTTCATTCTTTCACTTCAGTCAGGGAATCTTTGCAGTCATGTCAGTGTATGTTTATGGTTTTGTGTTGTGTGTGTGTTATGTATGTATGTATGTATGTATGTATGTATGATGTGGGTGACGCCTGCCTCGAGAAGAGTATAACTCGACCACAACTGGATGAATGAAGCTCATACTTGGTGGTGAATTCCTAAGCGTACATGATCCCTATTGTTTTGGGGTCAGGTCAAAGGTCATCTGAGGGTAATTAGATTCAAAGTTCTGAAAAGTTTGTGAATGTGAAGAGGATCAGTCCAATCAAGTTGAAATTTGGTATGCAGCTTTCTTATGGGGAGTATAAGCACCCTATTGTTTTTATGCAGACCAGGAGTCATTTTTGGGGAAGAATGGGAAATTGTGAAAAATTGATATTTGGGCAATTTCAAATTGTGAAGAGCTAACTTGACCCCACCTGGATGGATGAAGCTCATACTTAGTATGTGGAGTCAGGTCAAAGGTCATCTGAGGTCATAGAGGTCAAAGTTAGAAAATCCAGAATGCTTGGTACAATCAAGTTGAAATTTGGTATGCAGCTTTCTTATGGGGAGAGTATACGCACCCATTGTTTTGGTGCAGTTTTGCAGATAAGAATTTGAGGGTCAGGTGAAAGGTACATTAGAGGTCAGAGTCTGGAAATTTTATGAGGATAAGTCCTGGATGCTTAGTCCAATCAAGTTGAAATTTGGTATGTAAGTTCTCATGGGGAGTACAAGTTCCCTATTTTTTTTATTGTAAAATTAAAAATTAAATTTTGGGGGAAAAATGGAAATTGTGAAAAATTGATATTTGGGCAATTCACGGGCTATTGAGATGGTCATAATTGTACGCTCCACCGGATGGATGCAGCTCATACTGACACTGACAACGGCAGAGTTGCTGTAGCTCATACCTTGATGTTGCTGTCGCGCCATATGAGTACAACGATCGCTATTACCTTGGGTCAAGGTAATCTGAGTTAACAAACTTACGAGTGAAAGGTGCATGCTGCAGTCAGGGAATCACGAAGTCGCACGTGGCTTTCTGGTTTTACCGTAGCACTGGTAATATACGCCGGAAGCAGCAGTAACCCACGTCTAGGTGCATAGGTTCAGCACAACCCTACTCCAGGGGGTTTGAAACAAGCTGTGCATCCGGCAATTTAGTGCAATAGCCAAAGACTGTACAGCAGATAGGGACGACATTTTTTCATGCCAACGAAAATCTATATCATTGAAACAAAATTTGAAGGAAACGGTTTTTGGGTTGTGACTTTGTGTGTTGACATACTTGTCCAAGTGTCTGATAATTTGATATCAAACATTTTTGGAAACAGTTTTGTTCTTGGTATGTTTTTGAAAATTTGCGCAGTGGGCTGGATGGAGGCGATCATGGAGGTGGTCAGTATCATCAATAACTACTGATGAATACATTTGGGTGTTCACGAATTTGAGGTCAAGTTCATTCCTACCATTTGAATGAAGGGCCGTGATATAAGTGATGCATATATCATATACTTGTCTTTGATTCTATCAGGCTTTCTACATAATTTAGAAGTTGGCAGTAATAGAATACCGTATCAATTTTATGCATTTGGGTGTCAAAAATAAATGTTTTAAAAGCCAACAATTTCCAATTTTCTCCTAAATGCACCCTCAAGGCGGCGGGCGATCGGCTGGGCCACATTACCATTGGAGGCACTCTCATTGAGAAAAGGCAGAATGATCAGGATTTGACTCTTTGACAAAATAATTAGAGGAAAAACTGGGGGGAAACCAAATTTAGGCCATTGTTGTTCAGAATTTTCAAAATATTCTCTTCAGAAGTGCGATTCTAGATAACCTGAAAGGTCTGAAACTGATTTCATATGTATCCTTGGGTGGTGTTCTTTCAGTTGTACACAGATTTTTGATTTGCAAAGTCATATAAGCACCATAGAGTAAAACCTGTAAAAGATTAGTACTAAGAAGTTTATTGGGGCCCCCGGCCCCACAGGCTCATGAACAAAGCCTCCACAGTGGTCCTCTGCAGTGTTGTGGTTTGAGCTACAGCAACCTTTGCCAGCATTTCCCCAGTGCAACCTCACAATATCCCTGTTGAGGATGTCACAGAACCAAAATTAGATGCAAACACAATATGGGACATAAACGACTTGGTTACAGAAAAAAAAGGTTTAGCATGGTAAGAGGATATGCTGAAAAGATGTCTAATAAAATACTGTCTAATTAGGACTCATTAATGATAAATCTGACGCTATATATAAACATGTATTGTCGTATTGCCTACATGCGTAGGCCATCAGGAATGCTTTTGTTTATGTGGACTGGGATGACTAAGCTGTGGTACAGACAGTCAACAGAGTCAAAGCCAAAGTCAGAACATTCGATGACAGCCGAATATTTATAACTGACCAACCAGGTCAGGCGCGGGGACCAGGGGGGCGCACCGGCGGGCGCCCCCTAAAAAATCTCGAGGGAGGATTTTTTGTTTTTTGCCGCCCGAGCCGGTTGAGTTTTAAAGGACAAAAGCCCCATCTGCCATCTGTCCCACAGTCAGGAAGAAGCACCATGATGAGGATGTGGTGTATTGCTAGGTTCTTATTAGCTCCTCAAAAGCTACGCGTATCTAGGCACGGCAAAACCTAATATTAGGTACGGAAACCAAAGTGCGCTGTCCAGGGCTATATTGATGTGCGATGACATTGTGGTGATTTCCCCCGTTAGAGCGGCAAACGTGCTTTGAAGGTTGTGCGGCGAAAACAAAACATCTCTCTGAGGATGGAGAAACATTTCCGGTTGGCAGATTTGTAGCCATTGCGTCAACAGGTGGGGAAACCGGGAGGGGGGAGACAGTTCCCCCCACTTTCAAAAGTGGGGGGGGGATATCATATCGTTGTCCCCCCCACTTTTCCGGACTCGTAATAAAATAAATAGGCACAATGCCCGATTTTTATTACTCTAAAAATGATTCAAATTTGGTCTAACCAAACAAAATAGCGTGGAAATTGTCGGAGTCTACTAATCCAGGTGCGGAACCCCACATGAATGAATCTGGACCCGACTAGGGCCGAATTCGAGGGATTACCCATGTTTCATTACCGAATTCTCGATTTCAAATCGACATAGCCAAGTGCATAAATTTGTTTTGCGGCAATGCGTTTTATCCAGGCGTTTGCAGGCGCTAAATATGCGATGTAATGCTTCGAATCATTTTGTTCACGAATACATTTCAGGGAGCCTTGGGGGGGGAACACTCCCCCCCCCCCCCCAATTTTATTAGATGAAAAGTCATGGAAAAAATCTGGGAAGGAGGGAGAAAAGGAGAGTGAAAAAAGGAAAAGAAACTTTTCGTTGATGATTTTGATTAGAAATGAACGGAAGAAAGACATGCAAAAAAATCCACGTTGGCAGTTCCCATGAATGACTTGTAAAATTTGGGTACAAATGTTCTGCCCCGAATTGGAATGGTCCCGTACTTTGGCTTTTCCCTTCGATCCCACCAGGGACTGTTCGGTAGACCCTGAGATCCCACGAAACAATGCCGAAGTAAAAAGGTAATAAAAATACCATGGTGGGATATTCGGTAAATCAGCTTAGTATGCACAATGACAACTTTTGCGTGTGTCTTTTACTCAATCACACATTAGATGGGTGCTATGAGCCTGACAAGTGCCAGTTCGTCGATATGGAGGGTATATGAGAATATTGAAATGTTTCTCGGTAACGATTCGCGTCAAACGATGTTGGCCCTCCGCCGAGATGGTCATTGATTCAAGGTGTCCCCCCACTTTCAAAATGATCGACGCCCTGGTTGTAGCTACATTGTTTTGTCGTTCAGAGTGGGTTAAAGGTTCCCACGAGGGATCCTTCGGTCTAGATAGCTTACTGTGTGTGAAGAGAATAATTGTTCCCCCCCTCCCAATAGCCCCCTACTAAAAATCTCTGGTACGCAATGGTCAGATACGTTTGTGTTGAAATTAAATTCACAGTTCATGCATTTTTTTTCCTTAGGGGGATATTTAGTCACCCCCCGATTTGGGGGCTTCGGTTAGCGATCCTGCGCTCCACATCCTTCTTCCCCCTCCAAACGAAAATCTGGATTCTGCCCATGCAGGTGTTAAGCTCTTTGCTGCGACAACTCCACTGGCTGCCTGTTGAGCAGAGAGTTAACATGTAAGGTCCTCCTAATTCCGAGACAGGAGAGTAGTGTATGGGATATCTATGGTGGAACGCTTTATCCGATTGATCTAAAACTGGTACACATGTCTACCAGGAGTGGAATCTCGGATGAGTTCGAAAAGTAGGCATCAACTGAATGTCTGCTGCCTCTATTTTGCATGTTTTACACAAAACTCGAGTTTAACCGATTTACATGAAACTTGGTGCGGTGGGACAGGAAGTTGGACCCCGAAAAATGACGGTGATTTCAAGGTCACCGGAGGTCAAATTTGTTTTTGTTACTCTAATTCCAACTTCGCGGATTTTGACATAACTTGGTGGATGTGGACTGGTTGTTAGTCCTCAAAAACCTGAAGGGCAGTTAATGGTCACAGGAGGTCAAATTTGCATAATCAGCGATGTTTCTAACTTAGTCAATTGAAGCAAAATTGGGGGAGGAATGTGGACAACCTTCGGACCTCGACAACGGGTTTAGGGTATATCAAAAGTCAGTGGAGGTCGGAATGGACATACCGGGATTTAATTGACTTACCTGGAGGCCATCCGCTGAAAAGGATGGCCTAAGGATCTCCTACATAAGGGATAGTAGGTTTTTCAACCCTTGAAGATTCTGATGCTCTCTAGACTGAAATTTGAGGGGGGTGCAGTGACTACTTCCCCTGGGCAGCTCAATCCAAGTCTTCCAAATACTCTTGAAGTTGGAATGTTTCCGGACTTCTAATCGTACTGCAGTTGGTCGGATTCTCCCTGCTGTGGCCTCTTGTACTGTTTCCCCCACAAGTTTGATGCTATCGGCAATATTCAACTTGGTGTTCTCAGAAATTATATTATACCTAGTTATGAGGTCTTGACGTGCATGCCGCGTTGCTAGGGTAATTAAGTTGAGCTCTTGGACCTCTATTCATAGCTTTGATGTCTGATATACCTGTAATAGTTTTGTTTACTCTTTGAAAATCTTCCAGTAATTTAATATCTTCCGCCAGATACGGTCTCCAAAGTGGCACACAATAGTCAAGGAATGGGGGGCCTAACCAGCGATTGGAGAGCTGAGTATGATGTCTGTGGAAAGGTGTGAAGTTCCTTTGATGATTTGCCAGTACATTATTTAAGTTACTTCTCTAAACGAGGTCCACAAATGCTGTTTTCTGAGGGAACTACTTGTCTGTGGTGTACTGCCTTTGCACATGTCTAGTTCATTAAATAGTGTGATCAATTCTCCTTTCCAGTATTGTGATTTCAAGATGAGACACTTTGATTGATGGAGTACGAGCAAGGATTCACTCTGTAGGACATCAACCATGAAATGTCGCTTTGGTTTCAAGCCCTCGGTCACTTTAACATATTCCCTGACAGGCTGTTTCCCATGGCACAGACGCAGGTGGGCGGGTGAGGTGGGTAAGGGTTATCAAAATTGGTTCTGTGGTGATTCTACCTGCGGTCCTCTCTGCTCCGCAAGGGTATTTGTCATCATTTTTGGGAATTCTTAAAAAGGGGTTGCAGGATGAGGCCCACAATAAACTTGTTACCCATACCTGCACTCCAGCCTCGTGGAAAACAAAGCCTAACAAGGTCCTGTTTGACTGTGGTTCCTGATCAGTAGTGGTGGACATCACAGTTTGAGGGGTCTAGGTGGCCAGCACAGTGCTTTCACAGGGTTGTGATCACTATCCACATTGGGGGGGGGGGGTCTAAGGAGAGCGATGGCCTGCCCCTCTGAATAATTTTGTAGGGTCCAAGATCCGATTTTGTGCTGCATTACCTCTTTTTTGCAGCAGAATTTTGGTCGGTATTGAAACAAAAAAAAAGAGAAAAGGACTTCGCTAACCGCGGGGAGGAGGAGGAGGAAACAATTTTTTTCCCATGGAAATCTCCAAAATTTACCTTCCACTTGAGCACCATGCACTGACCTAGAGGATTTTTAAATGAGAGACCATTCAAACTTTTCACACAGAAACTCCAGTGCCCTCCTCTGAATAAGGCAGGATGAAACTTGGACAAGAATATAGTCTTATTTACCTGGTATGGAGTATGTACAGCCCGAGGCTTTCTCCCACAAATAATTAAAGTTATTCTAATTATTTTGAGTGAAGTGAAGCTCCTTCTCCACAGCCTTCGCACCCTGGATACATGAAGAAGTCTTTGATCATTAGTGATATTGACTTCATGGTCGCTACTCCTCCACTAGTAACTCAGTATTAACGTAACATTTAAATGACCATGTGTTTATCAGATTGTTGATTTTGTTTCCACTGCTCTAGGGACACAGCTGGGCAGGAGAGGTTTGACACAGTGACTTCGCAGTACTTGCCAGAAGGGATCGGTTTTCCCCAGTATTAGTTCTACCAGTATCACTATACAAGTGAACTAATTCATGTCACTCTATTCTACCGATTCGGTCTGTCTGTCGTCTGTCTGTCATGTCTGTATCCATCTATCCATCCTTTCTTGGCCCTCAAACAGTAATTCTGTGATAGATGTCGACCAAACTTGGACGCAAAGGTTTATTGACCCATGGGACATGTTGACTTTGGGATGGTTCAAAGGTCATCACAAGGGGCCAAATAGGCTATTACGTGTAAAAATTTTCAAAAGTCTCTCCTCCTACGAACTGTGGTTACCAGTGCTGAGTTCCACTGAGCATCATGGTTCTAACAGCCGTACCTTCGAAGTGTTAGCTCTTTCGCTTATGGTGATGTTCACCAAGGGTTCTTTTTGAGAGAAAATGTAAATTGTCAGAAATGATATTTTGGTCATTTTGCTTTGTATGAAACACGATGATAATTCGACCCCCACCTGGATGGATTAAGCTCCTACGTGGTAGGGGTGTTCACCACATGGTAGTCTGCAAGCGTTCCAAGTACTGGAATATTCATAGAGGTATGACGTTGTTAGTCACGTGTTCATTAATGTTTTATAACATTTTTAAATTGATAGCCAGTTGAAACATCGTGTTACATATAAATAGAATGTCAAGTTACGCGACCAGCATTGATGTGTTATTGTTTTGTGGTCGGATTAGGGCCATGGTTTGTAGTGTGTTTTCATGTTAACCTGCTATTATGTTGACGACTTGGGATAGAAGTGGTAGAGTAAGGAGTTGATTTTGATTACCGATAACGATGACGCAAATGGTGGAGACTGTTTTGTAGAGTATATTAATTGTGTGACGAAAAATTGAAAAGAACCTTTGCAAGTAGGACATTAGTTATTTGTGATTCGATTTAGTTTCCCCTCAAGGAGTGAAGAATGGAGAAGAATCGTGAAAAGAATAAAGATCGACTGTACCCATTGAATGATTAACAAACTAGGTGAACACGATTTATGTTGTTTGAACCTTTAGATGGTCCTAGAGTGAAGTAGAGGCTATAGATGCAGACAACTGGAGTAGGCGGGGCTAAATGAAGTGGTTGATGAATGTTGAACTTGTTGAGAGAGGAGGAAGGAACTTTCTGAACTTAGGAACAATGAGTGGAAGTGGAATCAAGAAATGACAATCAATGACAAACGTTAAGCAAGAGAGAATATGGTATATCAATTTTTTTTTTGTTAAATGGTCGGATGATAAAATTATGGTAATGTTTCTTGGTAAAGTTTGTTGTTTTGTCTCGCCTGAATTTTGAGACATAAGGGTCACTTTGTTGTGTGTGTCTGCTGTCTGTCCGTCTATCCGTGCTGTATGTATGTCCGTATGTGCGGTTCGAGTCTCCTGAAACGTTGAAAGCCATCATGCTGAAACATTCTTGTGAGGTGTGCGGTGAAGAAGTTGTTGATGTGCATCCACGCTTGTGTACAGATATCTCTTGATCGGTAGGTGCATTGGTGATGCCCTTCAGAGTATATAACAACTTATGAAGTACACGAACTGATTAGATTCCTGGCATATATTAAGATAATATTAATTTCTGGTTTTTTTTTAAGTACGTGTCCCAAACTACAGTAGAGATGCGGACCCGTAATGTATTGGTAAGATCTTACCAAGCAATGCATTTGGCAGCCCTTCATGATACGTTACAGTATCGACAAATAATAGATAATTAAAGATTTCGGTGGAGTGACTTTGTGACCATTTTCAGCAGGTTAAACACTAATTGAAAATAAAGACCCAGTAATAGGGTTTGTTCCTCTTACAGCGGGTGTGTGTTCTAGTTTTGACATCACGAGCGAGTGTCCTTTACTAATCTACACAAGTGGATCAACATGATGGCATGCGGTAAGTGTAGATAACAGTCATTGTTTACTCCATTCTTGCCACAAATTCTCTGCTGAAAAAAAGGAGGGACCCAGCCAAGGGTCTAGCATATTCAGTGGTCATATTGAGGTTTCTTCTTTCACTAGAGTTGTTCTAGGCTGAGTACAACACGGTACGCTTATAGTAAGAGAGATGTGAAAAAACACAAGTTGTCTTTCTTCTTTGTTGGTTTTTAGAGCCCCCATTCCAGGGAGTGCGACATACCACATACTTTAAATTGTCTTTAGTCGTTTGTGGCCAATATTTTCAGTGAGGACATATGTCGACAATCGCCATGGCACGTTGGTAAAATAATACTGACTTTGCCAAGCTATTATGGATTATAGTGCCGACCCGTTTAGGCTGGTACTGTCTTACTGTACTCTGCTACCCATCAGGCTAACAGTTACAAACAACCCAAGCCTTAGGGTCGAAAAATAATTATTACAAAATTTGTGAATCTTACCTCAATCGATTTTTCACCAAGGCCTTCACTTGCCTTCTTCGATTCTCTTATTGCCGTATGCATTCTTTGCATATCTTGGACCTAGCTACACTCTTCTTCCTGGAAGCCACCATTTTTGTTGAACTACTCCCTGTTCGAGGTCGCGATTTTGATGCCTAAAAATGTGCTAAAATCCTTGGCGATTGTGGCCTGATCTCCTTCAAATTTGTCCCATTTTACCCTGGTTTCTCTTTACCCTAGACCAGGTTTCCGGTTGTACAGTTTGTTATATCCTTTTCTTTGTCAGATGAATGTACATTAAAAATTTCAAAAAAGTATTGTGATATTGATCGCTCTTGATTAGTCAATACTTCGGCTGACTTATAATCGCCCACTGATTGGTTGTAGGTGTTTATAGGCATATCAAGAAATTTTTTAGAGTAACGAAAGTTCCAACCTCAAAAACTCATTCCTGTACCCGAGTTAGGTTTGTGAGAATTGATGACATTCTTAAAACTACTTCTAAGGGTGTCATGCACAATCAAATGCAGACCTTTGGCCCACTGCCTATTGCGCTCACTGACTTTGAAATCAGGGGAGACTGACTGCTGATCAATATTCAGTTCTTCTGCCACGATTGTGTTTATAGGTTTCTGCTTTTCTGATACTTGGTCTGGCTAGGATCATACTTTTAACTGTTACAACACCAGGGGAAAGCCTCGCACATTTGCCTAGCCCGCTTATTTTCATTCCCTTTGGAGATAGATTTAATCCTTGCTGGACAGTGAATGCAGGTCAAGTTTGATGTTGCCTTCCTTTGTGTCTGCAGTGTACTGTGCCTTGATACATACAGTCATGGATAGAAAATGGTGCACTTCCAGCTTTTCAGTGTGGTGTTGCGAAAATTTCAATGAAAAATGTGGGCAGACGCATGATAAATTTATATGAGGTCCCTAAACATATAATTTGACAGCCTCGAGAGCTAAAATACTAGTTGTGAGTTGTCTCCCTCTCTCCGCAGTGTGTGCAGTGTACAACAGTGGATATGGCTCTACAGAATACATGTGATGGGTGTGTGTACTTGTAGCAATCCGGCCGTGTCTGCTGGTATGTTTTGTCATGTATTATATATACCACTTTGTGGCAGACAACCTGTGCCTAATTGATCTACAGAGTAATGATAATGAGTACCCTATGATTGAGCTTGGCAGGGGGTTCACTCATGGCTCAGCTCAGTCCTGATGTACACACACTAAATTCATTTTCCAAGTCAGAAAAACTAATCTGGAATAACTGTGATGCGTGAACTTCCAGACATCAGGTAGACTGTGGTTTATTCCCTAAACAAGATCAGCAATGCACTAAAGCACATAGAGTTATCAGGCAGCACTGGTTGTAATTGATGATTGCTTGGATCTTTTTGACACCAGCTTTGCCCTTCCATCAGAACTATCACAACTTTCAGTAGCTTTGAATCAATCTGAAGACCCATACTATTTAATAATGTTGCTTTGGCTGACTGATGTTTTTTTCTCAAGTTTGTATTGCTTTTCTTTGTAGCATTTGATTAGTCTGTAGATATTGTGTGCATTATGAATACAAATATCATTATTTATTAATCATCATTCAGTTGTCTTCCAATGAAGGGCCTCCATACAGTATAATTCTACACTATAGTTTTTGCTTCTGGTTGATCTATGACAAGTTAATCTCTAATTATTCAGGGCCAATAAGTTGTGCTCAAAATTTGTATACTCATTATACATAATTCTCCTAGATCACACAAGGGCCAATTTGTTTTATTATTTTCAGAATGCCCCAGAGACATTAAAGCTTTACTAGTTGGCACAAATCTGATGCAGAGGCACTGAGGACGGTACCAAGGGAGCAGGCTGAAAAGGTATTCCTAATTCAGCCTAAACCTGAATCACAATGGAATGGTAGAAATGCTTCACACCCCCTCCACTCCTGCCCTCCCCCCTCCCACTCCTGCCCTCCCCCCTCCCAACCATGAGTGTTACTGTGCTGTGGCTGTTGCACTCTGGTAATTATTCATGAGAAGTACTGTAGATTTTTTATTGTTTCCATTCTGAAACTGAAATTTCAGATTGGTAATGCTACATTTGTGATGTCTCCATCCGGAGTCAAATCTATTCTTCTGGAAGTATTCCCTCAGGTTAATGTCACATAATCAAAAAAATATGCGACCTGGCAGAGTCGCACGGGAAATTTGTCAAAAAACCATTGCACCTATTCATTTTTACACTGGGATATTAAAGCAAGGCTTCTCGAGTTAATTTTATGCATTACCCTGAATTGTGAAAATGCACACTGTAATCTCACAATTGTTGTTATAATTCACATAGAGAGAATAGAGGTATTGGGTCTATTTCAATTTTCACAGAAAATGGCATACACCATTAAGGAATGTTAAAATGGATGTGAGTTACTGTCAGATAGCAGACACAGGTAAAAAGAATGCAAGCATGTCTAGCTACCAAACATGCCCAGACAAATGATGCGAGTGCAGCCCGCACATGCATTATCATGCAAGATGCATAGAGCAGGCTTACATTGACATGCAATGCACAGTATTATTACACATAGCCAGAAGAAGAATGACCACTTGCTAGATGAATGGCTAAATTCAAATTGAAAACGGTTATGTCTATTCATTCAACAGATAATGAATTACCTACTGTATGTTAAATCCCCTTATTCTAACCAGTTGTAAAAAAACAGGGAAAAACCCCAAACCATAGGGTGCATTTGCGGTGGAAAACTATATATCATCCTTGCAATCAGTAGATATTCGGTGGGATTACACTCCCTTAAGTGAATTTAAAAATGAATAGATGTGTGGCTGAGGTGGATGAGATAGCAGAATACAGAGAAAAAAGGCCATACATGCTATGATAAATAGTGCAAAGTGAGATGACATATATTTCTCCACCAGGATAAAGCAGGCTCCATGGCCATTACAACATACAGTAGTGTAGAGCAGTGCAGTGTACAGCCACACATGAGCTATGTATGAAGGGCCACTCTAACCTAAATTCTTCTCAGGACATTGATAATTCCCCATTGTGAACCAATTAATTAAATATCATTCCAATTATTGCTGCTTTTGCATCACCGTCATGCCCAGATCCCATTGGACTTCATCTTCAAACCCTCATCTGTCTCGTGGATGAATCCCTCCACCAGTTCAGTTTTCACAAATGGCAGCATGAATCATATGTGAGGTACTGAGCCAACCTTAGATATACCCAGCGTTCAATTTAGCGGTATCGCATCGCCAATGCGACACACTTTGCTGCCATTGTGATGTACTTCTTAAAATGTATAGAAGTTAAAAATTGCCAAGACACTTGGACATTTTTCATCTGAAAAATTACATGACACACACAGCATGTGTCAGGAATCCTAGTCTAATAAAGCACCCCTAAAATTCCAAAACTATGTCAACCCATTCTGGCTCTTTCAAGAGGAATGGTCCCGATTTCCTGTTTGTAATCAGATCCTTAATACATTCTAAATTAATATCCTAAACAACCTGAACTTTACGATCACAAATTTCTGACAAACGGGCACAAAATTTGCCGGTATAGGCCTCATTTTGCCATCAACAGTGTGTTAGTATAGCTTTTTTCAACGTGTGTCTCGGATTCAGTCATAAATCACAAAAATATCACTTGTTTTCCTGCCTAAATATATCAAACCAAATTGAGGTCGAGTATGGGGAAGCTAATATCCCCTCTGAAAACTATTGCGGAACAATTTCGGTGGAGGTACTAAGTAGCTTACGCGGAAAAACAGGTGAGGCCGAGGGGGGCTGCGTGATGTATCTTGAGGTTGTTGTCATATTTCATTTTGAATATTATTCCCATTCATAGCATCACTTGTGGGCTTTGGGTAACCCTGAATCATTCAGCTCGTAGATCAAGAAATGGGAGTAGCAACCACAGCAAGGGAAAGGTGTAGGGATTGGTGGTAGGAAGCTGGTCTCCTGTCAGTGTGGGGGTTTGCTAGGGGTTTGGGGATGCGGGGAATGGTTTATGTCAAGTACGTAGCAGGAGTACCCCCCCCTCCCCCCCCCCCCCCCCCCTCCCCCAGGAATCATGTGCCAGGTGGACCGAAAACTTTTTGACCTTCATATGGGGCTTGCATACCCTGTTCTGGGGCTTTTTCTGTTATTAATTCACCTTTTGTTTTTGCCTTGGTGCATTACCTAAGTTTGGAATTGACAGTGCCATTCCCCCCAGGTCCTGGAGATGGCTAATCCGAATAGGCCAGGGCAACCCAACATGGACAATTTCAACTACAAAACGGCCTGGACAAGCTCTCCTCCAAGGCTCGGAGAATCAAGTGACTGAAAGAAAGATAAACGAAAAGAAAAAACACTGACCTAACTGAAATTCTTTGTCATGTTTCATTTATAAACCTGTGGTTGACCCCTGGGGGTTTCAGGACACAGTGTTATGATGCATGGGGAAGAAATATTGATGGAAAAGTGAGAGTATTTTAATTTTCAGATTTTTTTCCTTCAGAGTGAACAAAAAGTAGACACAATATAAATATTGAGACAGTAGAGATGCAACTTAGGTGACCTGGGAATTGATGTTTCTGGCCATCTAAGAGGTCTAAAAAATTCAAAATTCCTTGTACGCTCCGCGCCAACTGACCGACCCACCAAAGGGGCTACCGTAAAGGGCGGACTAAGTCTATCGTGTTCTCAGTTTTGCAGCTCGTATGCCGTAGTATAATAGCAGCTGACTCAATCGGAATGATTGATCTGCAGTCAGTGTTTTATGGATATTTTACTGTCCAAAATTAAAAAGCCAATGTAACAATTAATAAGGCAATCTGTAAATTGTTGAATAAAACACGGACATGAAAAAGCAAAGAAAATTGTATGAATTTTGTATGCAGATGGATAGTAATTTTTAGTTCTGACAGACAGCAAACTCAAATCAACAGGACAGACGGGGCCAAGCAACTGATTAACATTTGTTGAACACTGTGATTCTGAATCAGATGACTTTTTTGTAATGACTTTTTCATGTAAAGACAAAATGCTAAAAAAAAATGACTAAATTGCTCGCCGAAAAACCATATGTGGAGCATTTTGCGCTACACAAAAATATGACCTAAATTGAACGCTGGATATACCTGTTTTCTTTTTCATAGAGTGGGGGGATTAGGCAATTCTCTTCAAATTGTATATAGAGTAAAATATTGCAAATTGATATTTTTGCACTAACTACTCAACTTTGATGACTGTTGTCCGAAAATTAAGGGCAAATAGCATTAAAGAGGCACAATGGGCCAGTACATGGAAAACGGCAAAACGCTACTTCTCCTGCAGATTAGGTCGGATTGCCATGATTACGTGACCAGGGTAATCATTGACTAGTGGTAACTGTGGCGTGGGGTCCCGCAGGAGTTGAAGGTGAAAGGTCACTTAAGGAAGGGGGGGGTCTGCTCTGTTCAGAGGCAACCGTATTATAGGACAGTTCTGGCATTCCCCAAATTCTGTAGTATCGGAGTCCATTTGTGGAACCTGCTCCTTCTTTCTAGTTACAAGAAAACAAGAAATATGTCAACTTTGACGCTTTTGACACGCTTTTGGCCAAAACAACTAATGCTTTGATGCCTGGTGCCCCAAATTGGGGACATAAAGTCTATGACATCTACTGGGCAGTGCTTTTGTTATCTGAAGAAAATTTTACCAGAGATCATTACAGGCCAAGAGGGATCTAGATAAAACTCTTAAAATGACGGCGATTGCTCGCACATGCGAATACTCTACTTAACAGAATCCCCCAACCTGTGTGGACAGAGTGACCTTGAGCTCCCAAAGCAGTGCAGAAGGTTGATTGTTGAATTAATTGTTTCAGTCAGAACACACTTTACACATCATGCATTCCAGGCTTCAGGCTCCAAGTTACAGTCAGTCATCAAGAAAGTCCAAGAATGTAGAGAGATTGTTGGGTTCATATTGTTTCCATATACATTAGCTGTTTGTTTTTTAAATGTAAACAATAGCAGTTGCGCAAGATACATTGTTGATCATCCAAATTGGTCAGTATTAAAAATTTGATAATTGTGGAATATAGGTGTCATGTGCGGGACAATTTAATTAGTTAAACCGCAGTTTTACTCAAGTATCTCACACTTAAACTGTTACAGAATGCGGGAGCTACTCTTGTAGACGTCATCATGGCAACCGATATTGCTACACCATTAGGATTCTCCATGTGAGCAGCGCTATACAGAATCAGCATACATGTGATTCACTATTTTAGCTCCCAACACAACTTGTCTGAAAAAACAAATAAATAATAACGAATGAACCATTCATTGTGTATTGTGGATTTTTGAACCAAGGTAAAGATATCCCACTACCAACATTATGCCAGTTCACCACATATTGAAAATATGCATGTTTGCTACTGAACCATTAGTTTTCATATTAAAGGGAGATTAGTATTTGGAGTTCACAACATGGAACTTGATATGGGGAAACTACTGGGTAACTTGCAGACAGATGGGAAAGATAATGGGTCTCAGAGTTCTGCAATGTTCTTCTGAAGCTTTCTGACAATCTTGCTGAGGTGGCGGCGCTTGGATTTGCCTAACTAGAATTGAGAACCCAAACCCTCTGATGCAGGGCCCATGAGTCCTGGCCGCGACATTCACCTCACCCTACACCATCACTACTGCTTTCTTGTGTATTTCTTATACCCTCCGGGGAGGTAACTTTCCTCAAATATTTTTTTTTACTCATATTTTCTTTCAATGAAATCAATTCATGTTGAAAGGATTGGCACCTCAATTTGCTAAATATCTCCCATCGAAACTCCCAGACGCATTTTCCATATTGCTTCCTGACAGAGACATATGGTAATATTTCCTTCCAGTCAGGAACCAATGCAATAATTGACCTTAGGCTGGAAACCTTCAAGTATAGGCCTAAATGGTTAGCACTGTTTGACATACAGGCCATTGCATGTATTTAATACATGTAAGTCCTGCTATGCCTTCACAATGGCACAGTGTCCAATTACAATGGAAACTCATGTTTGGTGAAAATCATCGATAATCCGAACATGCTTGCTTTCACTTCAATTTGGAGACACTGCTATATACACAGAGCTGTTAGTGTGTCACTAGATGTTATGTTCCTGTAATGTTAAAGACAAGTCTGTGTGTCTAATCTGCCTGTCCAAAAAGTTGTAGCACGAATTGATTCTATATGGTCATTATATGGTCCAGATTTACTGTTGCATCAATAATCATTATTATCATATTGTTTCCCCTCAGTTTGCCAGATCACATTCCATGGATTACATTGAAGTCAGTGCTCATCTAGGAAGTAACATTTATGAGGTAAGATTCTTCCTCTCAATGAGTCATATCATGATTGTAATGGTGCCTTCTTCTTTTGATCTTGTGTACATCGTATATACAAAATGAAATGCGTTCTTTCGGTACACAAGTCGTGACTAAATTAAAAATGGCGACAATTTGATACACTCAATTCAGAAATTGAGAGTCATTCTGAAATAAATCATGCATGGATCAGTAATTCAGGTAGAAAACCTTGTAGATGAGGAGATTAGGACCTGAAATAATACAATTCATTGATGGTAATCATGGGCATGGAGCAATACCCCAAAAAATAAGTGTAGCGCCGAAGGTTGGAGTGCGGGGCTTTTCACGTAACCACCACCCATGCATTTCAATGATACAGGGGAGTTTTCATTATGGCTGCTGGAGGACCCGCTGTGTTGAACAAGCGTTGGTTTAGAAAGAACGCATTTCACCAGTTGTGAACTGGTATGTACGGTATACACGGGATCGAAGGAACGCAGCAGAACAAACATGAAGCAATTTTGCCGCAGCAGTCCACAGGGATCTCTTCCATGTGTGATCACATAGGTACTACCTACCCTGCCAGATTGATTCTAGTCAGACTCTGATTTTTGGGTGGATGGAGTGGATATGTCAGCAGGTTTATAGAAAAAAAAAGGTGAGCGGAAAAGCTAGAAAACATCTTGACTGATCAACTCAGACTGTTGGACAGTATGACATTACTTTCTGATCATTTGTTATAGGTCTGAGTCAGAGAGGAAATCTGCAGTTTTCTTGAAAGTTCGGCGGGACAAAAATCAGAGGCCAATGCCAAACCACGATTTGGCTAATTTTTGGCAGTATTTGTCAATTATTCAACCAGCCAATACATTTCCTGTTATCGAGTCCGAATTACACACGGAACAAACGCCAAAAAGAGGCAAATGATAAAAAGCACTGGTGAACAGGGTGACAGAGACCACGTGTCGTACCGATGGATTCGATCGTACAGGAATTGTCGCATTAATGAGCCTACATCATACGTGTACGCTACGGCCAGTGTGTGATCCAACTCAATATGTTAACGTGTGTAGAACTATATGAAATGCTGCACGGTTGGAGCGGCGTGTCTGACTGTGAAGGTCTGGAATCGACATTGTTTTCGATTTTTCTCTTACTTCTGAGTTGCAGTCGTGCGATGCCTAGAGTGGGATACAGAATATGAGAAGGGCATGAAGTCCAAACAGGAATGTCAGCATTGTCAAAGCTGAAAAATCCCCCCCCCCACATTCTTTGAGAAAAACGATGTTCTTATCGATTCTGTCTTTGTGAAGATTTGGCAGTTTGCTTAGTCTATTTGGCGACATATTGGCTGTTTTTAGTGATGTGTGACCAATGTTAAACCTGGCAACCCTGGTCTGGTAACAATGTCAATGTTTTTCTAGCTCATTCAGGTAGCTGCTTTGCCACGGTGAAAAAGATCAAAGCGTACTCCAATCTTAAAATTGGTATGCAGTTGTTGCTCTCGGGTAGACTGAGGGTTCTTTTGGAAGGGGAGGGGGAATGGGTAAATTGTGAAGAATACATATTTGGCTAATTTTAGATTGAAACAACCTTGACTTCACCAGGATTAATGAAGATCATACTTGGCGAGTACTTCATCTGTGTGTTTCAGGGTGAGGGTAAAAATTTAGGAGATAAAAGAGAGTATAAGTATAACAATTTTGTTAACATGATATGTCCCAGTTTTTGGGCTGATCAACATGAAATTCAGCATGCAAGTCGTGTGCGGAAGGCTGCACCCATCTGCTTGTTGCTTAACTTCACCTTTAAACACCCTGGTGGCAAAAGCTCATACTTAGTATGTGTTTCCCCATGATGACTAAATGAAGTTGCCAGTGCTTAGCTTGAGGATCAGCCAAAGCTTTTGGGCTGATAAGTAGGCCTTATCTACATTTTCAAATTTTGTCCACAAGGCATTCTCTAGGTTGGCTGCCAAAATTGACTCAAGAAAAGCAGCTCATGGATGGAGCGTATCAGCAGGGCAGTGAGAAGTGTAACGAACAATAGCTCCACAAGAACAGCAAGCCTCCCAAGCAATAACACAGTGAAACTTGAGGAACCAACTACAGAGGATGCCAGTCAGTGTAGTGTATGTCATGAGGTGCAGCTGGGGCAATTAGTCATTCCGAATGGCACTCTTCAAAGATTCCCCTCTGCACTCTCTGCAAGTTGGTCAGTTTATTTTCACAACGGAGCTCACATTCATTGATGGGGTGCCAATTTCTGCATGTCTTCCAAACGATACAGCATTGTGCTACCATGAGTTCTCTTGCCAGAAGGAATGTTCACATAAACTATTATATTTTTCCTATTTATCCTAGCACCATACAACATATGGGATTTTCAGCCTTGTCATTCTAGCACAATAAAAAAAAAAATGGTTCTATACTGTCCAACAAAGCCATATGTGTGCACCTTCGAAAATGGTATTCCTGTGGAAAGTGATTTTTTTTGTTACATACGATGTGCGTAAACGTACACAAAATTGTTGAGCAATGAAATAATGTTATATATTGCTGTATGTATATTTTTCTTCCAATAGATTAATTACTTGACTTAAAGTGACTATTATATCTTCAACATCTTTTGTGATGAAAACCTGATTGTAAGAAACCAGTAGCCTACAGCCCGGTGTTATTGCCTTATAGCGGGATTTTTTTGCATTACGTGGATTGGAATCATTTCAGTTTTATGAAAAAGTTAGTGGATATGTGCAGCGTCTCCACCACATCACTACCACCGTGCTACATAGTACCACCAGGGTCAACGGCGATTCCAAGAGCCTCCCCGTTTACTGACATGTATTCAGCCAACAAAACGCTTATGCCAGTCAACAAACATCTCCAAATTAGCTTTCGGTAAGGCTCAAAGCTCAAGCATTCTTGAGGCGCTCTCCACTATAAAAGGCCTGCGATCATTTAAAGCTATCCTGATGTGTTGTTCTAGGATGCCCGTTCATACTGGATTTCTGTTTTTCAGGATGTTTATTCCCACGGAATTCGTTTAACTTGGTGAACCTACACTCGTTGGTAATATTACGGAAATAACTTTGGCATGTAACAACAGTTGTTGTCAGGCAGGGGATTGGCACTTTTGCTAGGTCACGATTGGTTGTGACGGCAGTACTGGTGCTCCAGATTGTTACAACATACCGATCGCCCTTTGGCGTGATCCATACCAATGGAAATGTGTCTGTGTGTGTGAAATTCTCATAATTTCACATTCTAGCCACTAAAAGAACAATAATCAATGATGCCACACCCTTTGTCTAATTGAAGAGTAGGTGATTCTCGTGGGTAATCTACTGTAGTGAAACAGGCTGTTGCATGTGCAGCTGATTTCATATAATGTTTCCACAAAGTAATTCCCAGTCCTTGTTGTGAAATTCAGCAAGCTGCATAATTGTCCCACCTGCACGTTTTTCCAGAAAGAGATCACCGTTTTTCAAAGCGTTTAGATTGTCAAAATGGTCCTAGCTGTAGACACAGTTCAGGCAGGTCATATGTGTTAAACGTGCATGATTTTATGACTAAAGTTAATAGTGCAAGTGATCGTGGAAGCAAGATTAAACATGACTGTTAGGCATGTAAAATATTAGAAGAAATCTAAGAAACCTTTCTATCATTTACTCAATAAGTTGTTTTACGATAGACCCTAGTGTATGGTCCACATTTGGGGCTTTTTCCGCTCATGAGTATCGTTAATCGGGGTTCTCATTATGGTTTTTTTTTTTTAGTAGAACTTTGTTCATGTTGGACTAATCTCTTAGAATTCATGGAAGATGACGGAGGCAGAGCTGTGGATATATTCCTAGGCTTCCAAAGAGCTTTGGATGAGGTTTCCTAATGAGCATATCTTGAACTTCAAATTTGAAGTGTGAGGGTTTGGCATCAAGGAGAATGTCCTCAAGTGGATTCATCAGTGGCTCTTAATAGGGACAAAAAGAGTTTTCATCCAATGGACTGGGCAAAAGGTGCCAGTGGTGTTCCCAAAGGATGGGTTTGGCCGTACTTTTCCTGGTGTATACGGACAACCTTGAAGATTTGGTGCATTCAGAGATAAAAAAAGCTTATGGACGATGCCAAAGTGGTATCGGGAGGTTGCTTCAACGAAGATATTGCAATTGTTCAAAATGATCTTGATATAATCTCAAATGGTCTCAAATTGGCAAATGTTTCCAATGCCGATAAGGCAAAGTGATGCATGTTGGTTTCCACCCTGGCAATGTTTCCTCCAAGTTAAGTGGTTAAATATATCAGGGAATTCAGGAACGGATTCTGGGGTGTTATATGATACGCCTTTGAAACCCTCGAAGCAGTGTCCTTGAGAAGATATTGTTGTCAAGCGGTTTAAGAAACTAGTGAGACCTAACTGGAATATCTGTTATGATGGAGGTGTTATGGGCTACTATATAAATTCCATGCTCTTAGGGGATTAAACCTCTTTAATACAAGGAAAGATTGAGGCATCTGGGTCTATAACTTTGATCGAGCCAAGCCAAAATTTGAGGTGATTTGAGTAGGGGCCCTTTCCTTCACTATTTCTTTGATGTAGTTAGACATATTCGTAAATACTTCTTCTCGCAGAGACTTATTATTAATTAGTGGAATAGCCTTTCTGAAGATGTTGTTCCAAAGAGTGTGATCAAGAACAGTCTTGTATTATTTTTCAAGAACTTTGGGGGAATTCCTATGGGTAATTCTTTTTATGTTAAATACCACAAAGCATGGCATCCATCAGGGAGGGATGCCCCTTGTAGTACTGCCCTCTCAACCCTGTGTTAGAATATCTCAGATCACATGATGCCTGCTATGTAGTGTTTTCTCTACAGGGTGATGCAATAAATGTGGGCAATTTAGCAGGGTAAAGGAAGTAAAAATGCTATTGGCAATAATACATTTTTCTAGGTGTGGTACTTAAGTTGTTAATATGATGATCTAATAAAACTGAAACACAAAAGCCGGGGAAATTAGAAAACATTGCTGAACGTTGAACTATCCTCCCTTTTATTGCTAAGATATTCTTTTCATCTTTCCTTTGGGATATGGGATGAGGTTTTGGTTATTACATTGCAAACAATTTGTATTTAAAGTAACGGGTGTTGTGACGGCAATAGGGGACTTGTCATGGTTTACAAGGAGATAGATTTTTTTTTACAATACTCCTTCTCCGAATTTTATGCACGAGTATATTTTTGGATAATTTCCAGCTTTTGGCAGATATAAACCATTTTCTTTCCATCTATTTTATCATTCCAATTTTATCAATAGTATATGAATATGTTTTCTAGAGAAAAATTTTCATGTTTGTGGGCCGTTGACAAGGGATCAATTCTCTATAAAATGATAACAGCTCGGGACAATGGCTGACAAAAATTGATTGCCCAGAATCTCTGTACCCAGACATTTTTGTGTGTGTGTAATAGCCACACACACACACACAAAAACAGTAGGGCAAATCTGGTTGGGTGCCACATGTTCCACTGGGTTTTTTTTGCCCATAAACACACTTGTTTTTGCAATTTCCCTACTACTACTGAACATTTATCAGCAAATGGAGTCGGTCAATGGGCATTATCGCAGGTGAGCCATCCTCTGCAGTCTGGGCCTCAGCAGCAGAGTTATCTTGTGGTACAAGCTACCGCATGCAGTGAATAGACCATCTCATCAGGTTAACAAGCCACATAGCCCAGAGGTCCTGTAGTCGTGCTCGGAACCAGGGGGTTGGAATACTGGGGCAAGTTCCTCTCCTAGGTAGGATGTATTGATTTGGCCTGCTAGGATTGATTGCAAACTACGATCCACTATGATCGGCAAACCAGTTCTTTACAGCTGCTAAACAAAAGTTTTTGGAGGGGGGTGTGTCCCAGCCACTCACGCGCTTTTGTCTTTTTCTTTCAAAAACTGGTCAACTCTGCTTCTATTAGTCATTTATGCTTACCAAATAATCATTGTCAGTTTGACCACCTCTCACAGATACTATTATGGTGTCTCTTCCTGGGTGTTGTTAATTGGTGACCCTGGAAGGGAGTTGGGCCTAAAACCAAGCATTGGCTTTGATTCAGAAGTACTTTCAGAATTTGAGCAGGAGAGTTGAATTTTATTATTCTGTAATTCACAATTTATCTTTGAGAGATCCTGTTGAGATATAAAACTAGATGTCATATTCAAATAACCACCCTTTATGATTTGAACTATATCCTATCATGCTTCATCTGCCCCCAAAAAAACTGCCATTAAAATACAGGTGTCCACAAATAGCAATATGATAACTGAATTATTCACATACATATCTTCAGATTTCATTATTCATTCTCAGGTCTTTTTAACAAAATATCATGTTGCTGTGTTCTTTAATAGTTCTTCTTATCCTGTAGTCTAATTTTTAGCTCAAACCATCACCCTTTTAGTAGTATTCCGTGAAGTGTAGCTTCCGAAAGAGACAAAGAGATTGGAATATTCCGAGCTGGGAGACCACTTTGTTGTGTCAATTTTTCTATCAGTGCGCTCGTGCCCGCGTGTACCTGAGATTCCGTCTTGGTGTGGGGGGGGGGGAGTTGGGGGTGTTGAGGTCTAACCCAAGGGAAGCGCGCCTCTCATAAATGGCCCCACCCTACCTACTGGCAAATACAAGTTTCCTTTAGACTAACCGAAGAACCAATTTCAATGAAATCAAATCCCTGCGTAACCCTCGAAGCTGCGCCAGTCGAGAGGAAGCGTGCCATATGGCCAGAGTTGGTTAGCACAGTTTGGGTAGAAGGTCCGCTTTCCCCCCGGTATTCCGGGGATCGAATCCGGTCGGATCATACCTAAGACTTTAAAAATGTTACCTGTTACCTTCTCGCTTGGTGCTCAGCATGAGGATAGGAACAGGCAAAAATTTGTGGGGTGGCAATCTGTGAATAGTTGCGTCGGCGTGTAATTACCCCCTCCTTCACCATAAGTACCGCAAAAGAGGCATCGCCTTGTTCCGTGTACCTGGTGAAGGTTTCGCCGCTGACTATTCGTGCTATATACCATCCAGGTCCGTACCCTTGCCGGGCCTCGGTTAGGTAGGGTCCTTTGTCCGGCAAGGTGGATGATTAACAAAAAAAAAAAAAAAAAAAAAAAAAAAAAGAGAAGGCAGTAGCGATCACGAAACCGACAGCCAACCTTTCCCAATCCTGCCTCCGGCATTAGATATGTGGTCCTACCTCAGTAACTGATAGTGCAGCAGAGTGAGGAATCAGTCGCGAGTGGTTGGAGCCGAGTTCCAGCCCACTCTGATACCCAACGTCTGCGTCCCGAGTTCAAGACCTAACCTTTTGTCAGAGTCCCTGTGAAAACTTGGCAATGCAAGTTTTTGCAATTTTGAAAACTGATGATACTATTGCACAATCAGCCCGATGCAAAAATCATGTTCCCACACATGTACCTACCCACCATTTGGAGTCCCTAATGATTTTCCAGACGCGTAGGCATAAGTATTTTTTCATTGCATTTCAGACATCATAATTTCCACCTTGTTTGCAGACCGTGAGACGATTGCGGCATGTTGTGCATGTGACCCCTGCTGACAACCGTTTCAACAGCTCAGCTCATAGTTGTCCCTATCGGGCGATTCGAACATTGACAGAAAGATGGCACGTCATCATACACAACCCAAAACATGTGAATTGGTTCTTTCGCTCCGGTATTGCGACAGCAACACACCACTATCCAGTGATTGCATTACTACCCTCCCCCTCCACAACGCCAGTCCGAGGCATATACTGCCCTCGGTTTACAAATCGGAGTCACTGATGACATGCCAAGTTTGTTGCTACCTATGGGGACATTCATCACAGATGTTGAGGTTGACGGAAAAAAAAAAGGTGTTTTGCTACCACCAGTAAGTAAAATTGCACGTGATCGTTTTCTCTCCAGTTTCGCTGATTCTTTCTCAGAAGTATTGGATTTATATTTGAGTGTGGATATTTTGGGTTTCCATCCAGTGGTTTTTTTGTTTTCAAATTTTCTCTCCCAGCAATTTTGTGAGATAATTAATCATGGATGTTGGGCTCTAAACCCAACAACAAGCTGCTCCTGCAGTACTATAATGAGCCTGATGGAATTGATCAGTTTGATGTCTTGTCCACTGGGGATACTCCACTCAGTTCAACTTGAGCAAAAAGAGGTTGCCATCCCTGTTTCTGCCATCAAAGTTTTCTTCATTGTTGGCGATCCCATTGCACAATCGTGGACTTCCATGTTGCATAATAAATAAATTGGACGTTAAGACAATTGAAGCATTACTGGCCAATTTTCCCGACCGAGCAACTGCCTCTTGGTAGCAGCGTTCGAATAGATTGTAGCATTGCAAAATCTCCTCGAAGCGCACGATCGCTACAACACTTTCTACAATTCCTTCCCAATTGCTACACAGGGGCTGCACTAATTCGAATACTGCTTGGTAGACTCTCCCAAGGTAAACTCTGGCCTCTGGAATAACAGACCCCCACCAACACAAAATGCTCCAATCGAACGACGCTATTAAGCCATTCATAAACACCCGTTACATAGACACTCTGCTGACCGTTTATTCTGGTCGCCCACTGGCTTACAGGAATGGGAAATTGCTGATACATGCATTGAAGACACTAACTCCCATTTCCCGGAATCCACCGTAAGGTGGCGACACACGACGAAAGCTTTGGTGGAACCCCTCAGTAGGTTTCATAAGTGTTTTTTAAGTAATGATTTGAGACGTCGATTTTCACTATGGTGCAGCCGCCCTCCTGCGTTTAAATGCAAGGAATACCTTCTATACTTCATGGAACGTCTATAATTATTAGAGAAGAGCGTTATTTTGGGCCAAAGGATTTTATTGCGATTATGTAATGTGCATGACGTCACCATAACCAATGACCCGAGGTCAATACAACAAAACAACAACAGATCTGACTTGCTCAGGTCTTTTTCCGGAAACAATTACAAATATACAACCAACCAACCCGACTCGTTAGTTTTGTTGAAGACACATCGGATAGGTCCTTCCTAAATAACGTACACCATCTGCATATATTTTCTTCACCCATAAACGGTTTCAAATCTGGTTCCAAAAACTCTGGATGGTACAATGACATCATTACTGAAATATCTTGTGTTCTGGTTTATCCACAAGATCAAGATTTTTTCAAAGAAATGGTGAGAGCCCTTTCAAGGAATTGAACTCGTACCACTGTTCAGTATTGTGACATTGCTGAAGTCTGTCAGGCTTCAGGAGGACCAGTAACGTTCCTGTCGGGCACAATCTCGAGCTGCTGATTTACATCGTCAATGAGGGTCACAAGATGGGCCATCCCATCCAAAACTGACAATTTCTACGCTGTTTTCTTTTCCTTGAACCAGCCCAACGAATGGGTGATGAAGCCCGCACAGTACTATATTGATGAATTCCTAAACATTTGAAGATTTTTTTTTTTCAGAAGGCTATCGCCTGCCTCAAATTCTGACCTGCTAATTCAGTTAATGGCTCTCACCAACACCTTTTTCTCTAGATGTGGAACACTATGACCCAACCCAGCATTTACTCTGCATCCTAGTGTTGTATCTCCTCCTGACCAGCCACGAAACAGCAGAAAACGAGACTGACAACCAGGAACTTTTTACCATTATTGACCACAAAATCTACCCGGTGAAAAGGTAGCCTGCATGATCAAACGTGAAGAATAATCTTTAGGAGTTAGAGTTTGGGCCCTTCCTCTTGCCAAAGACTGGGCGACATTCACCCTCCTTTTTGTACTGCATGCGGCGCTTTGCCCGGCCAACCTTTGGCTTCTTTCTTGTCCTTCCTGGGGATCGACCTGAAGACAAAGAAGGACTTTAGATGCATCCAAAGCTGCAATTCATTTTCTTCAAAGATACAGGTAATGGTCCTTGGTAGAGGGGCTATTGGAGGTGTTCGGAAATTTTGGCACTAAGGGCCCATTATATAAATACCGCAAAATCTCCTACGAATCTTGTTGCAGATTGCTGATGTTCGGTCCTACTGATGGCCGAAGGCCGTAACTAACTCGGGTGTGTCCAGGGATTTAGGACCCTGGCCCCGTGTGGGCCTGGGGCCCATCATTTGGTTATGCGAATGCTTCTCTTTCAACATTTTGGTGGCACAGTTGATACATTTGGTCATAAGCGATTTTTTGATAGATGTTACCAAATTTGGACCCAAGTTCATGCAGCTTTGAGACATCTTGGACTATGTAAGTCAAGTGGTCGAAGGTCATTAAAGGGGCCCAATAGCCACTTTTGAAATTGCCTTTCTCTCTTCGATGGATGTTGAACCAATTGTGTAGCAATGTTTATTGACTGCCAAACATCTTGCCAGATGACTATCAAGGTCCACAGTGTTACCACAAGGGCACATTAACTCTTGTTTGAAACTGCCCGTCTGGCCTCGATCCCGAACATTTAACAACACATAATTTAACATTCGTCTTGGTTTCATTTGTGCGTTTGAGCTGAGCAGCAGCACCATTGGTGCTCTCTACTTCCAGTCTTTGGTATGACCTGACCAGATGCGAACCCAGGCTCCCAGGTGTAGTCTGACACTACCATATGCCAACTAATCTGTCCATGCAGCCTGATCCCTCATTTTGGATCTGTGGCCGACAGCTTAATTAATCCATGCAGGAGCAATCAGTGTTGTGGTATTATGCATCCACATGCAAGAGATCAGTCCAGCTCCCCATCAGAACTATTCTGCAATCGAAGGATGGGACTGCGTAGTTACATATATGCCTTGTGATCTGTCACAATGCCCAAAAGAGAGGTTGACTTCAGCAATGTCCATTAATGACGTACAGCTCAAGTGTGGCACACTTTGGACCACAACAAGTGGCAATGCACCATTGGTATGATCGGTTTTTCCGAATATGATACCACCTCTCCATATCCCTGCCATGTTTCATGCTGGACTGGACTAGCTCCACCCTCTGCGAGCACAACGACCCGCTCATGATGCTTTCAGTCCTGCAGTGATCCAGGTGACACCCCCCCTCACCCATATTTGTTGAATCCCCCCATCACTTTTTTCCAGGCTAATGCACTAGTTTTTGTCACCTTTCGAGGGATGGGTGGGAAGCCACCGTGTTTGCATGGTGTCAGAGACAACTGCAAGCAAATAACCCGGGTTCAAAATCCAGCAGTCACCGGTCAATTTTTTTCCCAGGTTTTTGCTGTACTTGCAGTTTGCGACTGGGTGGGTCTTGGCCTCCACTTCACGGTTCCCACTCGTCCAATGGCTGTGAGCAGTCACATTGAAACTTGTCTGAGCACTAATCGAAGCATAGAGGGAGTTATCACAGGTGCTCATCCATGATCAATAGGACTAGGATTCCTTGATGAGCTCTAATTGGCTTCCTGAAAACCTGTAGACTTTGAATCAAATCAGACCTACGCTGCGGGTTAGCACAGCCTGGTTCTATGCTTACAACGTTCTTTTTCACCAAGATTGTAGATCATAATGGTCAAGACTTGATCATTGGTCAGTTAACATTGTGAGGCTGGTGAACTCCTACAGTTTCAAAGAGCCAAGCTCTAATTACAGCGCCCAAGACCGACCAAGAAGGGTCTAATGAGGACCTGATCCTGGTCGAAATACTGACCTGTGGGGTCTGCCGCCTGACTTTACCAGCACGGGCCAAAGATCCATGGACCTTTCCTAAAAAGGAAATGCCAAGAATGTTATTTCTGGCACATGAATTTTTGGATTTAGTAGCTTCTTAGTACCTACCACACCCCTAGTGTACGGGTGTTTGCACCAAATAAAATATTGTCGCTTAAGCCCCCAGACTAAGCACTGACCCGTGGATGACACAGCAAATAAAATTGGTTGAAACAGTAGTATCTAGAAGTGATCTGACTGCATCAGAGTATTGCAAGCAAGGCTATAGTCGACAGAGCCGTTTTCAACAGGTATTGGAAATTTGTTGTTCGTTAAAGCACCCCTACAGTTGAAGAGATCAGGAAGAAGTCTTCCCTCCTGTAGAAGGCTTTCATCCTGTCTTGAAAGGTTTGGGGGTTTGCAGTTTTGTCACTGCAGGCCGTATCTTATAAGGATAACCGCTTATTGCCTAGAGAGCCATAGAAGAGCCATGCATTCTTGACAAATCATGTGTACTCATGGATTTTTTATAGACTTCATCTTTCTCTGCCCAAATGGGCATGAATGAAAATTGTAACTTCATGAGTGGTTTGTGTCTTAAAATAGGCGACCCTGGGGACGTACCAATGGAAAAAGCCAGCATGTTTGGGATGGTTAACCCTTCAATTCTGGCTATTCCCTCACACTGTTGTGCCTCCCGCACTGTCCGATTGTAGCATTCCACCTATTTCAATGTTGTTTATTTTTCAGATGCCTTTTTTAGGGGATGATCATTGACTCCTACAGATTCATGAACTGAATGATAATTGAATAAGCTTTCATTTGAATAAATTAGTGTGTAGCCTGCTGTTTGTGAAATGAATGAGGAAAAATATCAACTTGATTTCCTGTCATTTCTCATCTCATCTTTATGTTCATCGAGTGGACGTCCATGTGTAACATACACGATATGGGCAACGTTGGGGAGCTCTGCTAGAATACTATAAAGCGATACCTGAGACTTGCTCAGACTGTCGACTATAGTCCAACCATGGCGCATTGCCGAGGTAGACTGTGATGTCAACAATAGTTCTAGGCTTGTTTTTCTGTGCGATTATTTATGGTATTTGTTATGGCGAGTCAACTTTTTATCACGTCTGGTAACACCTTCAACATTCACGAAACCTTACGTATTGAAATTTGCACGTGAAATAAAGTGTTAAGTAGATAAAAATTTTGCCCCTAGAAATGAAATTTTCTTGTTTAATTTTCCTCATTGAGAAAGAAAGGAGAAGATTTGATTCCCCAGGTCACGGTAATTTGTATCTTGACGGAGGAAACATAACCTTCATGTTAATCAATGTGTATCATAAAACCCCCACCTGTACAGGTCCTTACTAATGTTTCTTCAGTTTCATTCCATTTGGTACAAAGTTGGACTTGTAGAAACGTTAGTGGACAGAGTTTCATAAAATTACCTATACTTTGGAAGGGTGTTGATGAGATTGAAACGCCTTTATTCTCAGAAAGAACCAGTTTCGGTCACATGCATTGACAGAGCGATAAATTTGTATTTGGAACAAAGGTTACATCGGCACCTCGCCAATGTCATTAATCCAGTTTCGACTTTCGAGATTTTTTACAACAAACTTCCTTTCATTGGTACTTTTCTCTCACATCAGAGCAAGTTAGACAGCTATTCAAATTATTGTACTGATATGATTTCTAGTTTGGTTTTCACTTCGTTCAAAGTCCGTAACATGTTTCTAAGACAAGGTTTCCTCTAAGCCTAAATCCCAGGTAGTTATAATTTAATTGTTCAAGCTGTACTGCTTGTTACATTACAAAAATCGGAAAACGCCACAGGCACCTAGCTACAAACAAACTGATCAATGAAGCACCTTAACCGACAAAACTCCCACATCTATAGCCATCTAACAAATCTCATAATTTGGCAATGAGCTCAGTGCAACCCTGGCTCTTTCAGAATTATTGAGCAGCGCCCACCAAACTCCATAAAACGCAGGAAATTCTTCATATTAACTGGATAACGTCCTGACTTGAACAACCAGCTCGAAGGGGTACTGCTCACATTATTCAGCTATCCCACCATAATTATTGTCCGTTGTTTTTGGTGTCAGTAACACTCCCTAGGGTCAGCAGTTATTTTGTTTTTATCATTTCACTTATAGTCACCTGAACGATGTAAAGATGTCTTTCGAAACATGTCGTATTTGTATATTGTTTACATAGAGTTTGGACTGTGCGAATATAGTTGACTTTAAATCTTTGGTGTTTTCTGTCATTTTAAATCAAAGGAACATAGTATATTAGTGAGTGGCTATAGTGTCATCGGCGTAGGTTAGAGTTAGGAGACTCCAACAGACCACGATGTTCAAGTTATGGTATTGCTTTAGCTTTACTTAATGTATTGATCCATGACAGTCTTAAACTATGATGACTTTACCTCCAAGAGTCGGACATCAGGTCAAGGGTCGAGAGATCTGACACTCCCGCCTCGCTGATTGGACTGCCAACATTGTCCAAGCGTCTGCCCCCGTAAGCAGGACCTGGTAGGATGCTGGTATGCCCTCCACTTTTGGGGGGGCTCCAGGTGGGCCTGCCAAAGAAAAGTGAATCAGTGGGGATCAGAAATCAACATGATCTGACCCTTCTTATAAGACAATACACATGAAACCGATGAGATGAGGCATTTTCACTGTCCTATTCAGCTTTTTTTGTTTTGCCTTAAGCCTAGAGACCCTTATCTGGCGCCATGTCTACTGTGGGTTGGTAACTTGAACATGTGCTGCCTTTTCAATCTTAATTAGTGGAACTTCTTCCTTAAACTAAACAAATCATCAACCGACATATTCCAACAACCCCAACTTGGGCCAATATCAAGTTGGGACAATTCCCTTATTTTCAGCAAAAATGACACCGGGTATAACACCATGATCAACATAAGATTAAGATCAGTTGATGTCTGGTATCATCAAGGCAAGCCGACTTAAATCCCCTGGTCATTGGTAACCTGCTGAAGCCCTTGCCTGCACCACCCAGATGCAGGTTCCGCCCCCCCCGACCTACTACAACAACTACAAACTACAACACTGGCAGCCAACGCAGCGGCGCCTACTTCGTTACCCGCATCGCAGGTACCACTTTTACATGGGGTAGCGTGAGACATTCGAGGAGACATGTCCTTTTCTAACGCACTGCACAAACAGCTTTTTGTTTTTTGTTTCTCGGCTTCACATGGATTTCGAACTCGCAATCTATTGACTCCAGTCCGGAGCTCTACGACTGAGCTAATCCGCCTCCACGTCTCGTGGAAATGCTCTCTACTAATTATTAGCCTGAATGGACCAGTAATTCTGCACTCAGTTTTATCAATCATTTGTCCCCGGGTTTAACTTCCCTACCTTTGATAGACCCAAACCATATGAGAGTGTACACAACCAAGTAGAGCTTGAATCAACACATCCAGTGGGATTAAATTTATCCTGCTAAAAAACAAGCCATTATTATTATTAGTCAGATAACCTTTGGCCCTTTTATTTCCCCTTTCTCTCCCAAATGACCATCTACACCATAACAATAGCGTCCATGCACACCCCATGTAAGATGGTTCATACCAAATTTCAACTACTTGGATCAGACCATGACCTGTAATGGTTAACAATGGTTTCAACAGATCTCCTTTCGACCTAGATGACCATGCCTGATCCCAGAACAATGGAGCCATGTACGTAAGCCAAAACTTGCCCAATGCTTCACAATTTCCATTTGCTCACCAAACTGACCCGGGGGTCAACTGCCAAGAACAATAGGTGTCCTGTACTCTCCGTAAGAGAGCTGCATACCTAATTCCAACTTGATCAGACCAGGATTTATGACTAACCCATCTGACCTGAACCCCATAAACAATAGGGATCCTATACTCATGGGAAACCCACAGTTCCAGAACACTCCTACATACCATTGGCCACTGACAGTACTGACCCACCCACACTTTTATTAAAATACACCTACAAACAACCTTTCAAGCCTCCAACATTTATCCTCCGGGACACCTCAAAGGTGTGACGCGTCTGTCCTCCGTACAAATACCTGCATCTTGAATCTGCGGAGCAAGAAAAAATCCCAGCCTGGGAAATTATGGTACAGGAAACTAGAGAACAATGTGTTCAGTAGTTCAAACCAGACCAATATTATTATATGTAGTGGACTGGTCTGATGTGTTATTCTACTGTTGTTAGCATTGACTTCAATTACACTGCTACACAATGGTTCATTTTTGTTATTATTTATTGGGCGCAGACGGCAGCTCGAACTGAGCATTGATCAGAACTTTTTTCTAACTTCCGAATTCATGGTAATTATATATTTATTGAGAGACTGTGCCATGGATTTATTTGGTCAGGAAGGTACAAATGTCCTGGATTATTTTGTCAGTAAGGTACAAATTGTCCTCTCTTGAAAAATGGTATATGTCAACAGCCACCATAGGCCCAGTTTTGATGAACAATTGTATGCACGGCTGTTTTTTTAGGATTAAATGAACAACAGCACTACAGCAGACTGCAATTTAATTGTAATGTTTGATCAAAAAATCATTGAGCCTAGCACCGTCCTTTTGCCCTTCCCCCCAAAAATGTGCACTCTATGCACTTCACCTGTCCCCCCATCCCACTCTTTGCCCCCTCCTTTGAGATGGCGATCATTTGCAACTGACCCAAACGATTTGATCTATGTCGTGGCTTGATCTTTGAAAAATTGCTGGCGTGCTGAGATTCTAGTTTCGTTCTCTCCCTCAGCTTCAAATTAGTTCAATGTGCCATAGCCGTACCATCACTCAAATCGAGCAATGAGCCAATCTCCCCAAAACAGACAAACCTGTCCCCACCCCTGTCTATTGTACCTTCCCCACCATCTCCTGAATCCCTCACATGTAACATTAGTTTGAATACTTTCATATTTAGCTGGGCTTGTGCAAAATCGTAACATCCACCACCACCACACCCATGTGGCCCAGCCTTGGCTAGTGTCCTGCCTCCTGCAGTGCACTTTTAATAGCATATACTGTATAACTAAACCTATGCACAATATTGTGTAGGCCTATTGAAGGCGGAGATCGTGAATGACGCAAAATTGGGTAACTAACCTGGAATCTTACACTAGCTTGGAGTGGAGCTAGTGAATAGGAGATTTGAAGTAATTTCTAGTTTTTTACCTTTTTAAATATAGTCTGATGCTGCGATTACACAGAACTCTGCAGAAGTACCGTTTAGCCTAATCCAATACAGCATATATTATTAGGGCCTAGTCCAGCCTCATCCCTCCGACCAAACAGGTACAGTGCCTAGTTAGTTCCTACTTCTGGTTACCACTACTATTGATGTGCACTGTACAATCTTGCCATAGAAATCATATGAAGAACTAGAAGCAGCTATGATTTTGGTAACTTGCATCAAATTGGGGTCTTGGTTAACTCCCCCGTGGGCATAGCTGTTTGTGTTCCGAGGAATTGATCGTCATCCTGACTACGAAAGCTCTTCTACGTTAAGCAATGGCTTCTGTTGTATTTGAAATTAATGGTATATTTTTATGTGTCAACATAAGTACTGGGCTTCATGCGTGTTGTTTTGTTCCCATCTCCTCGCAAAAAATGTCGGGAATTCCCCAACATATGAACCAATTTCTTTGCGGGAATCATAGAAGAGTGCGCGAACCCGTAACTTAGCGCGAACACTGATGTGGCCATCTGTGCCATGTCGGCCACATAAGCAGCTTTATTACGTTCGGTAACTGTTAATTCCAAGGCGATCGCACCCCTAAATAACACTGCAATGACCTCTATGTGACCTCCAGTCTATGTTAAAAATGTTGGAAGAAGGTAAGTGACCCTGAATCCATGATAAAAAAATGGACTCAAGGTAAATCATACACACCAGGTCATGAAAAATCCCATAACCTTCAGGCATTGAATGACCTCCATTGACCGCAAAATTGGTTTTAACAGTTTTGGGACTGTGAAGGTGGGAACCACATTCATAGTTTCATGAAAATCCGCAAACTCAACAAATTTTGCATAATTATGCAAATTATTGAAATTATGTGACCTAATTAGCATATTTTACGCTGAAATCCTGATTCATTTCATCTACTTCATATCCCTCATCTATTTGCCAAACCAAGTGGACCATAGCACCCAGTGCTTCGAAATATCTATCTACCTGATCAGCATTTGTCGTCGCTGCTTCTAACTCGTAAAACCTTTTTTAAAAAAAAAAAAACTTTTCCACTAGCCCGAACAGAAATTTGAGTAGCCCGATAAAATTTATAAGGTCGATCCCACCGCTCGCGGC